>CACRXE010000006.1:2402500-2450000 GCA_902685375.1 Neostethus bicornis | reverse complement strand
AAGTATTTTAGAGCGGTCACTCATTCATCATCATTTCATTCAGATCTGAATAAAATATTAAATCACTTAGAAACTCGTTAGAAACTCCTCGTCAGTGAGGGAGGCATTCTAACCCGATGCCTCCACCGCTGATCTGTTCGGATGGCCTGTTAGGATGCCTCCCTCGATGGTGAGGTGTTCCGTCCCACCAGGAGGAGACCCTGGACCTGCTGGAGAGACTATGTCTCACATCTGGACAGGGAACACCTCAGGATCCTCCTGGGTGAGATGGAGGATGCAGCCGGGGAGAGAGAAGTCTAGGCTTCCTGTCTGAGGGTGTTACCCGGCCCCGGATAACCGGAAGACGACAGAAGAGAACAGAATATGTTCAAAGTCAGGGGCTATCGCGGCTGTTTTCAGGCGAGAGTCAGGATACACCCTAAACAGGTCACCAGTCTGTAGCAGGGCCACACACACACACACACACACACACACATCCACACACACACTCATTCTCAGCAGCCAATCAACCTAACATGTATATTTTCGGAGGAAACCAGAGAAAACACACACAAACACAGGTAGAACATGCAAACTACACACAGAAAGACCAGTGTTTCAAGCCTCGCCCTCACTCAGAAACTCAAACCCTGACCTTCTTGCTGAGAGGCCTCTGTACAGCCTCCGAAATGCACATCATAATATTTTCCTCCATCTTTTTTTTCTCCTTGTTTGAACCTGAGGGCAGGATGAACCAGCGTGAATCCTGAGGTGGGCACACACACCTCTGACGCTGTCGTTCAGGAATGCCCACATTACACACACACACACGATGTGCCTGGGCGAAACAGAATGGCTCCATGTCTCTGTACACAACATAAGATGAGACATCTGGAATGGATTGGGAAAGAAACTCAGGCTGAGTTTAAGAAAACAAAGTTTTAATCACCGTCTTATGTAAGCTGTTCTTCTCGTAAACAAGCAGCGGAACGAAGAAAAAAAGAGAGAAATGGAAGGTTAGGATTTCTGTTTGGGATTAAAATAAATAAATAAAGTGTTCTGAAGGAAAAAAATGATCTAAAACTAAGTTTCTGGTTCGTTCGGCCTCTCATCCGAGAATCCCAAGACTCATGACGGAGCCGAACGACATGAAGAGACAGGTCGTCGGAGACGATGGTTGGATATAAAAGAAGTGAAACTCCAGTGATACAGACAATACCGCCAGCTCTGAGCTCTCTAGGAGTGACCAGGATGGACAGAGTCAGAGGAACAGCACATGTTTGTCAGGATTCCCTCGTCTGCCATCAGAGAGAGCTCTGGATGTTCCTCATCACCCTGATTAGGGACACCTGAGATTGATTTGTGATGCCACACATCTGTGGACCCTGTGGATCTGTGGATCTATTAAAGGGCAATCATCTCGGACTTCCATGTTGGGTCATACCATCCCTTCCAGCCAGGTCTCCCTGGTTGTCTGACCATGTTTGACCTCTGTTTTTGAATCCTGAGTTACCGTAATTTCACGACCATTAGGCGCACCGTACGAAAAGGCGCAGTCTCAGTCACACACCGCCTTACAACAACACAAACGCAAGCATGCAAATGTGTGTATTAAAAAATAGATCGGGATCAAAACTGAGTTTGGTTGTGTTTTATTTAAGTAGTAACGATACTAAACAAACACATTACCAGTAATAGTCTTTATTCAAATCCATCAAAGTCCTCATCCTCTGTTTCAGAGCAGGTCCACGTCGCTCCTCGCTGTCAAAGTCACTGTCTGTACTGTGCGGCTCCTCAGAAAGGATACCAGCTTTTGAGAAAGCTCGGATAACAGTACCAGCAGACACGTTAGTCCAAGCATCTACAATCCATTGGCAAACTGTAGCGTAACTCGCCCGGCGCTGCCTTCCACCCTTCAGTCATCCATCGCTCCCACGCCGCTCACACTTCACTCTTTAACGTTCTCATGCCTTTTCTTTCTGGTCCGCCTTGCGGGCACCGCGTTTTCTTTTAGGTCTGCCTTTTCTCACACACAAGGCGCACCGCACAAAAAGGAGCACCGCTCATTTTGAAGAAAATCTAAGACTTTTAAATGCGCCTTATAGACGTGAAATTACGGTAATCCTGTGTCCTGTGCTTTACAGAGTTACTCGAATTGTGTTAATAAATCTTGGTTTGATGTCCTGCATGTGGGTCCTCCTCCTTCCACATCCATAAACCCTGACAATGTTAGAGGTTTTAAAGTCAGAGAGGTCAGACTGAGATGGTTTGGACATGTGCAGAGGAGAGAGAGAGAGTACATCAGAAGAAGGATGCTGGGTTTGGAACCACCAGGAAAGAGGCCTAGAGGAAGACCAAAGAGGAGGTTCATGGATACAGTGAAGGAAGACATGAAGATAGTTGGTGTGACCGAAGAGGATGCAGGAGATAGGGTTAGATGGAAGAAACTGACTTGATGTGGTGCCCCCTGGAGGAAGATGGAGGAAGAAAAAAAAGTGTCTCGGAAAGAAAAGAAAATGACTGAGGGAAAAAAAAGAAGCGCTTCCTGTCTGAACATACCCGGCTTCACTATGGAACTAAAGATGGTGGACTGCTGGTGTTGTTCCACCACAGTGAAGGATCAACATGTGGAGCTTTTAGAGACAGTTTAAGATCTCATTAGGATTCAATGGAGCTGAAAAATATCGTTACCACGGTAACCTACACTCCACCTAATGAGAGCCAAGTGTTATGTGTTCCACCAACGCCCGTTCCAGCTCCACCCAGCTCTCTCTTGGACTGCTTGGAACTTCCAGACACATGAATATCACCAGTAAGGGTTTAACAAAGTATCTGAATAAAGAATGAAACCCAGTGTCCTGTGAACAAACAAAGAGTCCAACGATTGAATAAAATGACCTAGAGTAAATAATAAAGTGTCCCAGGAAACAAAACAAAGTGTCCTCTGGACAAATAAAGTTAGTTTGGAATGAAAAAAAAGTGTCTCAGGAAGAGATTAAAGTGTCATATGAAAGAAATGAGGCGTCACAGGAATGAGTAACGCTTCCTAAAAACGAAGCGTTACTCAGAATGTTTTTATGATCAAATAAAGATTCTTATGAATGAAGAAAAGTTTCACTTCCTCTCTCCGAGTCACGGGCGGAGCTGGAGCCTATCCCGACTGATTCAAGGCACCCAGAACAGGTCACTGGTCAGCTCCGGGGCCACACACACACACACACACCAGAGGTGAGATCGGGCCAAAACAATCCAGCCCGACCTGACTCGGCCCGGGGGAATTAAAACCCGACCCGGCCCGGGCCCGAAACAAACAAGAAAAAAAGATTACTCTATTCATCCCTCACTGTGCTGCACTCCTTACACCGCAGCAGGCTGCCCTTCAACAGCGCCAATGGTGGGAGAAGCGGGGGTTAGGTGTCTTCTCCAAGGACCCTAGACATACTCTCTGTGGGACACAAACCCGCAAACTTCCAGTCTGCGCGCAAGCGCTCTAACCACTGAGCTGCCGTCTCCTCCTTAGGGTTAGGGTCAGCCCGAAATGTCATATTTTATTTGTGAGGACTCGAGAGGAGGAGGGTAGGATCTACGTTCCTACGTTCACCATGGTAACCAGGATCTACGTTCCTACCCTCACCATGGTAACCAGGATCTACATTCCTACTCTCACCATGGTAACCAGGATCTACGTTCCTACCCTCACCAAGGTAACCAGGATCTATGTTCCTACCCTCACCATGGTAAAAGGATCTACGTTCCTACCCTCACCATGGTAACCAGGATCTACGTTCCTACCCTCACCATGGTAACCAGTATCTACGTTCCTACTCTCACCGTGGTAACCAGGATCTATGTTCCTACCCTCACCATGGTAAAAGGATCTACGTTCCTACCCTCACCATGGTAACCAGGATCTACGTTCCTACCCTCACCATGGTAACCAGGATCTACGTTCCTACCCTCACCATGGTAACCAGGATCTACGTTCCTACCCTCACCAAGGTAACCAGGATCTATGTTCCTACCCTCACCATGGTAACCAGGATCTACGTTCCTACCCTCACCAAGGTAACCAGGATCTATGTTCCTACCCTCACCATGGTAACCAGGATCTACGTTCCTACCCTCACCATGGTAAAAGGATCTACGTTCCTACCCTCACCATGGTAACCAGGATCTACGTTCCTACCCTCACCATGGTAAAAGGATCTACGTTCCTACCCTCACCATGGTAACCAGGATCTACGTTCCTACCCTCACCATGGTAAAAGGATCTACGTTCCTACCCTCACCATGGTAACCAGGATCTACGTTCCTACCCTCACCATGGTAACCAGGATCTACGTTCCTACCCTCACCAAGGTAACCAGGATCTATGTTCCTACCCTCACCATGGTAACCAGGATCTACGTTCCTACCCTCACCAAGGTAACCAGGATCTATGTTCCTACCCTCACCATGGTAACCAGGATCTACGTTCCTACCCTCACCATGGTAAAAGGATCTACGTTCCTACCCTCACCATGGTAACCAGTATCTACGTTCCTACCCTCACCATGGTAACCAGGATCTACGTTCCTACCCTCACCAAGGTAACCAGGATCTATGTTCCTACCCTCACCATGGTAACCAGGATCTACGTTCCTACCCTCACCAAGGTAACCAGGATCTATGTTCCTACCCTTACCGTGGTAACCAGGATATAAGTTCTTACCCTCACCATGGTAACCAGGATCTACGTTCCTACCCTCACCGTGGTAACCAGGATCTAAGTTCTTACCCTCACCATGGTAACCAGGATCTACGTTCCTACCCTCACCGTGGTAACCAGGATCTACGTTCCTACCCTCACCATGGTAACCAGTATCTACGTTCCTACTCTCACCGTGGTAACCAGGATCTACGTTCCTACCCTCACCATGGTAACCAGTATCTACGTTCCTACTCTCACCGTGGTAACCAGGATCTACGTTCCTACCCTCACCATGGTAACCAAGATCTACGTTCCTGCCCTCACCATGGTAACCAGGATCTACGTTCCTACCCTCACCATGGTAACCAGCTGTGGGCGGTGACCAAAAGAATGAGGTCGTGGATACAAGCGGCCGAAACGAGCTTCCTCCGCAGGGTGGCGGGGCTCTCACTCAGAGATCGGGTGAGGAGCTCTGCCATCCGGGAGGAGCTCGGTGTCGAGCCGCTCCTCCTCCAGGTCGAGAGGAGCCAGATGGGGTGGTTTGGGCATCTGGTCAGGATGCCCCCTCGAGCGTCTCGCGGGCGAGGTGTTTTGGGCACTTTCCATCAGGAGGAGACCAAGGGGCAGACCCCGGACCCGCTGGAGAGACTATGTCTCACAGCTGGCCGGGGAACGACTTGGGATCCTTCCGGGTGAGCTGGAGGATGCAGCCAAGGAGAAAGAGGCCTGGGCTTCCCGTTTGAGGCTGTTGCCCCTGCGACCCGACCCCGGAACAAATGAAAGATGACGGAATGGAACGGGACAGTTCAACATCAAACAACATAAACACAGACGTGCGCAGGGGAAGATGATCAAATTAAGAGGGGGCGTTCTCGTGTGCAGAGGATGCTCTGGCTCTGAGGATCCTGTTTAGTAGTTAAACTTTACTTCTCTGATTTAATTTTATAACAAGTATTTATTAGTTTAGTACACACACCGAGAGAGAAGCCCGACCCGACCCGAAGTAATGATTGACATTTTAGGCCCGAAATTCAGCTCGGGCTCGGGCTTAAGATCTTACCTCTAACACAAACACACACAGACAACCATCCACACACACATTCTATGGCAGGTATGGTTAAACCACAGGGGTGCAGACCCTGTGCTATCCATGAAGAAAAGTGTCTCAGGAAAAGGGTCACCTTCTTATCCGTCTATCCCTTTCCGGGTTGCGGGGGGTGCCAGAGCCCATCCCGGCTGATTCAAGGCGAGGTGCAGGATACATCCCGAACAGGTCACCAGTCTGTCGCTGGGCCACACACATACAACCATCCACACACACACTCATTCCTAGGGGCAATTTAGCCCCGGCCAATCAACCTAGCATGCATGTTTTTGGAGGGTGGGAGAAAACCCACGCAAACACAGGGAGACAAGCCTCGTCCCCACCTGGGACTCGAACCCATGACCTTCTTGCTGTGAGGCCATCGTGCTACCCACTCCGCCACCGTGCTGCCCAAGATTAAGGGTGTCATATGAAAAGAATCAAGTGTTGTAGGAACGAGTAACGCTTCCTAAAAACGAAGCAGAGTGTTTCTATGAACAAACAACGGGTCCTTAGAGACAGAGGGAGAGAGCGACAGAGAGAGGTAGAGAGGGGGAGAGAGGACTCACTCTGAATATAAAACGGTGTAGGAGTAATCGTCCAGGTCGTTGTTCCACTTCAGGATGGTGGTGAAATCCACCGACACCCAGTGGACGTTCTTCGCCTTGGATCCGTCTGTCAGTCATATGATACAGAGGTCATGTAACCTTTGACTGACCTCAGCATGGCATCATCATTCACACATGGGACACGTTCATCTACCCGCCCCTCCATCCGTCCCTCCACCCGTCCCTCCATCCCCCTTACCCGCGGTCCTCAGGCTCCAGACGATCAGGTAAATCAGACCTGGAATCAGTTCCATGTTGCTGTGAAACTTTTTCTCTCGTTCTGAAAGCGGACGAGTGAGCAGGAGGAGAGGTGTGGGAGGGTTGAGGGGTTCCATGGAGCCCCGCCTTGTGTTCCTCCCCCTCTGATGAAGGCATGCATGAAGAACTCTGAAACAAAACACAATCTGTGTGTGTGTGTGTGTGTGTGTGTGTGTGTGTGTGTGTGTGTAATTAGGGGGTCAGCTGGGGTTTTTATGAGAGCCAAACAGCTTAAGGACCCGTTCCCTTGACGACAGAGGAGCTTTGTCCACGTTGACTGGTTGCCATAGCGACCAGGAGTGGATGAAGAAATAATATGTGGTAAAGAGTAAAAGTTAAAACTGATTAAAACTGGGACTGCTTGGCGTTGCGTTGCCATGGTGATGGGAACATGGCCGAACTGCTTTCTACTTTCTATGCATCGACTAAAATGTTCCGTTTGTTCAAATTTTATGAGGAAAGTCAAACTTTATTCTCACACACGTGGAGACAGAAACTACAGGGACGACGATCCTGGTTACCACGGTGAGGGTAGGAACATAGATCCTGGTTACCATGGTGAGGGTAGGAACATAGATCCTGGTTACCATGGTGAGGGTAGGAACATAGATCCTGGTTACCATGGTGAGGGTAGGAACATAGATCCTGGTTACCATGGTGAGGGTAGGAACATAGATCCTGGTTACCATGGTGAGGGTAGGAATGTAGATCCTGGTTACCATGGTGAGGGTAGGAACGTAGATCCTGGTTACCATGGTGAGGGTAGGAACGTAGATCCTGGTTACCATGGTGAGGGTAGGATCATAGATCCTGGTTACCATGGTGAGGGTAGGAATGTAGATCCTGGTTACCATGGTGAGGGTAGGAACGTAGATCCTGGTTACCATGGTGAGGGTAGGAACGTAGATCCTGGTTACCATGGTGACAGTAGGAACTCAGATCCCCCATTGAATCCAGAGCTTTGTTTTTCGGCTCAGCTCTTTCTTCACCACAACGGACCGATACAACGTCCTAGTTATTGCAGACGCTGCACTGATCCGTCTGTAGATCTTCCGCTCCATCCTTCCCCACCATAAACAAGACCCAGAGGTACTCAGACTCCTCCACTTGGGGCAGGACCCTGTCCCTGACCTGCAGGGGGCATTCCCCCCTTTTCCAAACGAGAACCATGGTCTCTGATTTCCATCTCGGCCAACATCCCGCTGAAACCAACAGAATCACATCATCTACAAAAGTCAGAGATCCAATCTTGAGGAACCAGATCGCCCACTCCCTCGGCCGCTCCTAGAAATCCTGTCCATAAAATTTTTGGCAGAGTTTGACTCTCACTGGAAATAGAATGGACACACTGCCAGCAACACAAACCATCCCTGGCACCGGTCCTACGGAGACCGGACGACCCGTACCGAGGGCTACGAGACCCTTCAAACGTATGAGTGGAGTGATTCACCCTCATTTAAAGTTTACCAGGCATCTCCATCGTTAACACACACCCTAACGGGCCTCTGTGATGTTGCCATGGTTACCTGGGGGAGACTAAAAGCAGGAATGAGTCTTATCAGAAGGGAGGAGAGGTCCGATGAGTGATGGCAGAGCGATGGATGAGCACACCAGTAACAGCTGGACTCAGAAAGCTGATTCAGACATTTTAAACGATGAGGAAACTCAGATGAATCATGAACATGCTGAGTCAGCGTTCCTTGGCACAAACGTTGAGTTCCCAAGAGTGGATGTTTTGTTTTAAACTGTGAGGGTCCGGCACACATCGTCTGTCCTGTAGAGACATGCTGGCTTTGGTTCATCTGATGTTCCCGCATGTTTCCAGTCAAGAAATCTGATCCTAACATCAGACACGGAGAAAAACAACATCCGCCATCTGCTGTCAGAAAAAACCCAGCGAGTTGCATCACAGAGGAATGTGTGTGAACCTCAGCAGCATTCCTCTGGACACCCAACACCGTGAAAACACACACACACCTTCACCTTGGATCCAAAGTTCAGGGGCTTTATTTACAAAGTTATAAAAACATCTGTCCGGCTGTAGAGATCCCTCTTCTGAACCGCTTATCCCTAGTGGTGTCACGGGGGGAGACGGAGCCTATCCCAGGGTCAGAAGAGAGGCGGGATGCACTCCTAACAGGGCGCCAGGGTGTTACAGGGCGACACAACGACCAGCGACCCTGGTTCACACCCAGACTAAGACAGATCAGGAGGGAAAAGGAAGCAGCTCACAGAGCCAATGACAGAGAGAGCTACAAAGGCGCTAAGTACCGGTTCTCGAGAGAGGTACAGCAGGCGAGATCCAGGTACAATAAACGTCTGAAGGAGCAATTCTCTGTCAATGACACCGCCTCTGTCTGGAGATCACTTCGGCAAATTACAAACTATAAGCCGAAAGCCCCACATGCTGCTGATGACTTACAACTGGCAGAGAAACTCAACACCTTTTATGCCAGGTTTGATGTCTCACTCTCCTCCCCCCTCACTGATCAACAACCTTCAGACACTTTGAAGCCACTCCCATCCCCCACCCAATTAACAACAGAGGTCACTCCAGCTGACCAGCCCTCCCCCTCCACTGCTTTCTTGGTGACAAAACAGGATGTGCTCAAGCTCTTCCGCAAGCAAAACCCTCGGAAAGCTTCGGGCCCAGATGGTGTCTCCCCGGCCACCCTGAAACACTGTGCTGAGGAACTGTCTCCAGTTTTCACAGACATTTTCAACACCTCGCTGAAGACATGCCACGTTCCAGCCTGCTTCAAGCGGTCCACCATCGTTCCTGTTCCCAAGAAGCCCCGTATCACTGGACTTAATGACTACAGGCCTGTGGCGCTTACGTCTGTAGTCATGAAGTCATTCGAACGCCTGGTCCTCCCTCATCTCAAGCACTTCACCTCTCCCTCTCTGGACCCTCTGCAGTTTGCCTACAGAGCCAACAGGTCTGTAGACGCTATCAACCTGGCCCTCCACTTCACCCTGCAGCACCTGGACTCCCCAGGAACCTATGCCAGGATCCTGTTTGTGGACTTCAGCTCTGCATTCAACACCATCCTCCCTACCCTGCTTCAGGACAAGCTCTCTCAGCTCAACGTGCCTGACTCCACTTGCAGGTGGATTACTGACTTCCTAACAGACCGGAGGCAGTGCGTGCAGCTGGGGAAGAATGTCTCCACCTCTCGGACTATCAACACAGGATCTCCACAGGGCTGTGTCCTCTCTCCCCTGCTCTTCTCCCTGTACACCAACTCCTGCACCTCCAGCCATGACTCTGTCAAACTGATCAAGTTTGCAGATGACACCACACTCATTGGGCTCATCTCTGATGGCGATGAGTCGGCCTACAGGATGGAGGTAGACCGGCTGGTGTCCTGGTGCAGCAACAACAGCCTGGAGCTCAACGCTCAGAAGACAGTGGAGATGATCGTGGACTTTAGGAAAGCTATAGCACCCATTACCCCCCTTGCTCTGACAGACTTCTCCATCACCACTGTAGACTCTTTCCGCTTCCTCGGCACTACCATCACACAGGACCTAAAGTGGGAGCCATCCATCAGCTCCCTGATCAAAAAGGCCCAGCAGAGGATGTACTTTCTGCGGCAGTTGAAGAAAGCCAAGCTGCCCGCCCAGATGTTGGTGCAGTTTTACAGAGCCATCATCGAGTCTGTCCTCACCTCCTCCATCACCGTGTAGTACGCTGGAGCCACAGTCAGGAACAAACACAGACTGCAGCGCATTGTGCGCTCTGCAGAGAAGGTGATCGGCTGCAGCCTTCCATCTCTCGAAGACCTGTACGTCTCCAGGACTCGGGGGCGTGCAGGTCGGATAGCAGCTGACCCTTCCCACCCTGGACATGAACTTTTTGAGCGACTCCCCTCGGGCAGGAGGCTCCGGTCCATTCGGACCAGAACGTCCCGCCACAAAAACAGCTTCTTCCCTTCTGCCGTTGGACTTATGAACTCTTTATAACCTGGATCCCCACATCTCTTAGTCACTTTATAACCTGGATCCCCACATCTCTTAGTCACCTCCCTCTTGTCACTTCACTATCTTTATTATTTTCTATTATTTTCTATGACATTGCACTACTTTTCTTTTTCTTCTGAGCACTCTTAGTTTTGTAAAAATTATTATTATTTTTATTTATTTTATTTTTATTATTTTTATTTTATATGTTTGCACACCAGTACCAGAACAAGTTCCTAGTCTCTGATGTTTTTCACTGACATGGCAATAAAAGCATTCTGATTCTGATTCTGATTCAAATACACAACCATCCACACACACTCATTCCTAGGGGTAATTTCATGGTAAACAATCCACCTAACAGGCGTGGTTTGGAGGGTAGGAGGAAAAGTATCAGGTGTGATAGAAGAGTTTCAGATAAAATGAAAAGTGTAGAAAACCGTGGTGAGAGCGGCCATGCTGATTGGTCTAGAGACAGTGTTGTGAGAGCGGCCATGCTGATTGGTCTAGAGACAGTGTGGTGAGAGCGGCCATGCTGATTGGTCTAGAGACAGTGTGGTGAGAGCGGCCATGCTGATTGGTCTAGAGACAGTGTGGTGAGAGCGGTCATGCTGATTGGTCTAGAGACAGTGTGGTGAGAGCGGCCATGCTGATTGGTCTAGAGACAGTGTGGTGAGAGCGGTCATGCTGATTGGTCTAGAGACAGTGTGGTGAGAGCGGCCATGCTGATTGGTCTAGAGACAGTGTGGTGAGAGCGGTCATGCTGATTGGTCTAGAGACAGTGTGGTGAGAGCGGTCATGCTGATTGGTCTAGAGACAGTGTGGTGAGAGCGGTCATGCTGATTGGTCTAGAGACAGTGTGGTGAGAGCGGCCATGCTGATTTGTCTAGAGACAGTGTGGTGAGAGCGGCCATGCTGATTGGTCTAGAGACAGTGTGGTGAGAGCGGCCATGCTGATTGGTCTAGAGACAGTGTGGTGAGAGCGGTCATGCTGATTGGTCTAGAGACAGTGTCACTGAGATATAGACAGGAAACAGAGATGTTTGGATCAGAGATGAAGATGCTGAGGATCTCTCTGGGAGTGACCAGGATGGACAGGATCAGAGGAACAGCACATGTTAGAGGTTTTAAAGTCAGAGAGGTCAGACTGAGATGGTTTGGACATGTGCAGAGGAGAGAGAGAGAGTACATCAGAAGAAGGATGCTGGGTTTGGAACCACCAGGAAAGAGGACTAGAGGAAGACCAAAGAGGAGGTTCATGGATACAGTGAAGGAAGACATGAAGATAGTTGGTGTGACCGAAGAGGATGCAGGAGATGGGGTTAGATGAAGACTGACCCCTGAATGGGGTTAGTTTGCACAAAATCAATCGCTCTCTGTCGCTTTGGGGTGCCAACACGGGGTGAGGGAAGACAGGATGTGTCAAGACCAGGGACAAACTAGAGGTTGGTGTGGCAGGAAGAGAGACAAGGAGACGGGTGTGAGGAATTAGGGTGGGAAGATTTGGGTTAAAGGAAAGGAGGGAGGGTCCTGACGTGGATATCGTCAGTCTTCATGTTTCATTTCATTTTGAAACGTTCTGTTTAGAGTTCTAGAAGCGTGGTGGAGGTCTGACGGAGATCGGTTGGGCATCAGTTTATAATAAAATCAGTCATTATTCGTTTCATCTTCTGAACCGCTCATCCGGACCACAGGGTCCGTCTTTTGATGTCCCACTCCATCCTACCCCCACTGTGAACAAGACACAGAGATACCATGGTGATGGTAGGAATGTAGATCCTGGTTACCATGGTGATGGTAGGAACGTAGATCCTGGTTACCATGGCGAGGGTAGGAACGTAGATCCTGGTTACCATGGTGAGGGTAGGAACGTAGATCCTGGTTACCATGGTGAGGGTAGGAACGTACATCCTGGTTACCATGGTGAGGGTAGGAACGTAGAGCCTGGTTACCATGGTGAGGGTAGGAACGTAGATCCTGGTTACCATGGGGAGTGTAGGAACGTAGATCCTGGTTACCACGGTGAGGGTAGGAACGTAGATCCTGGTTACCATGGTGAGGGTAGGAACGTAGATCCTGGTTACCACGGTGAGGGTAGGAACGTAGATCCTGGTTACCACGGTGAGGGTAGGAACGTAGATCCTGGTTACCATGGTGAGGGTAGGAACGTAGATCCTGGTTACCATGGGGAGTGTAGGAACGTAGATCCTGGTTACCATGGTGAGGGTAGGAACGTAGATCCTGGTTACCATGGTGAGGGTAGGAACGTAGATCCTGGTTACCATGGTGAGGGTAGGAACATAGAGCCTGGTTACCATGGTGAGGGTAGGAACCAACATCCTGGTTACCATTGTGAGGGTAGGAACGTAGATCCTGGTTACCATGGTGAGGGTAAGAAAATAGATCCTGGTTACCATGGTGAGGGTAGGAACGTAGATCCTGGTTACCATGGTGAGGGTAGGAACATAGAGCCTGGTTACCATGGTGAGGGTAGGAACGTACATCCTGGTTACCATGGTGAGGGTAGGAACGTAGATCCTGGTTACCATGGTGAGGGTAGGAACGTAGATCCTGGTTACCATGGTGAGGGTAGGAACGTAGATCCTGGTTACCATGGTGAGGGTAGGAACGTAGATCCTGGTTACCATGGTGAGGGTAGGAACGTAGATCCTGGTTACCATGGTGAGGGTAGGAATGTGAGACGGAGCATCGTGAGAAACTAAACATTCTGTCAGGACTCAGACGCTGGGAGACGCGGTCAGATCGTTTCACATGGTTTGTTTACATCTGGGTATAAATAGTGAAAACAGGACTCTTGACTGGAACCTCAGTGGAGCTGCTGGGAATGCTCTTCTGGGAAGGTTTTTCCAGTCCAGATGTTCTTGGTGACAGATTTACTGTCTCTAAAAGGACGTTGTGTGGCGTTCACAGACCTCTGAACCCGGAAACATCACTTTCTCTGTGACGCAAAACGGCTGCTTCAAACACAGAACCCAGATTTAAGCAGATGATTCTGCCAAACGTTTTTACCCCTCGGCTCTGATTGGTTCAAATCAGAGGTACTCGATACGTCGATCAGGATGTACTAGTTGATCGCAGAGTGTTGATCGATGGCCTGGCGGATGCTGATCAGATCTGCACCAATCAGTGCTTGGATTTTTCTCTCAATTTGATTTTATTGGTAGTGCCCAAGATGAAGACGAAGCTCCGCCCATTCTCTATTCTGCTTTACGAAACAGAGACGAGGCCCCTGAACAAGAATCTGGTGGTCATAATCGATGGCTTGAACAGCTGGGCTCTACGAACCATCGAAAACATCACGTGGCCCCAGTGAGTCTCTAACCAGGCGCTTAGAGCCCGTATTTACCAGCCCAAGTCCTCCAGACCACGTCCGCGTGGTCGGGAGGATGGTCGGCCTGCCTACCGACCATCCTACGAGAGCGACCCTTCAATTCAATCCAAAGGTTTCAGACATTTTTAAAAAATGATCAACGTTTGACCAAAATTCTCAGAATTTTATAAAAATTCTGAAAAATTTACAAAAATTCTATAAAATTAGCGAAAATTCTACAGAATTTGCAAAATTTCTAAAAAATTTGCAAAATTTCTAAAAAATTTGCAAAAATTCTGAAAAATTTGCTAAATTAATTAAACATTGAAAAACTGTCACAAAAAAAAATCTGAAAATTTTCCAAAACTTTATGAAATTTTCTGAAAATTTTCACAATTTTTTTACAAAAAGTTGACAAAGTTAAAAAAGTCTCAAAAATTTATGAAAATTCTCAAAATTTCACAAAAACTCTTAAAAATATTTCAGACATTTATAAAATTTTTCAAAAATTGTATAACAGTAAAATTAATTTAAAAAATTGAAACTTTGCAAAAGTCTAAAAAAATTTGCAAAAATTACGCAAAATTTTGCAAAAAAAAATTCACAGAAAATTGTCAAAAATTTTTCTAATTTTTTTTACATCAACATAAAATAAAACTCAGTTTAAAAAAAAAGACATGTTTTACATTTTTGATTTTTTATGTGTTTCGGTCATTTTCAAAAAAAAAATAATCACATTCTGAAAAAAATCAGAGAACCTTTAATCAAAATTTCAAACGGTTTGGGCAAAAATTTTAATGTTGTGTTGATTTAATTATTTTAACATGTGTTCATTTAAATATTTTAACGTGTCTTTTAATTTAAATATTAAAATTATGTTAATTTAATTATTAAAAGTGTGTTAATTTAAATATTAAAAGTGTGTGTGTTTTAAAGTGTGTGTTGTGAGCAGCAGACAAAGAGACGTCACACACTGTCCCTTTAAAAACCGGACTGATCCATTCTGGATCTACAGGAGGGGGATTTAAACCCGCTGGATTTTAATCTGGATTAAAACCCGTAACTTCAGACTGAATTCAGACTGAATGAGATTTAATCAGAAACTCTGACAATTTAAAACGTTTAAAACTGAAACAAGATGCGGATCAAATCAATGTGGAGGGAAAGTGTGTGTGACGAGCTTCACACACTGAACACACACCGAAACAAGGAGGATTACCTCCTTCAAAATAAAAGCAAAAACTGTAGAAAATATTTTCTAAGTCATAACTGTTTATCCCTGAGAGAAGGAGCCTAGCCCTGTGGAGTTAAGGAAGGAGGCAGGATACACCCTGAGGAGGTCGCCCGTCTGTGGCTGGGTCTCACACACACACACACACACACACACACACACACACACACACACACACACATACACTCATTCCTAAAGGTAGTTTCAAAGCAGCCAATCAACCTAACATGCATGTTTTTGGAGGGCGGGAGGAAACAGGGAGAACATGCAAACTACACAGAAAGGACAGTGTTTCAAGCCTTGCCCTCACTCAAGGACTCAAATCCCTGACCTTCTTGCTGCGAGGCCACGTGCAGTCTCAGACATGAAGTGTTTTATTTTAAACTTCATTAATATTCAGTCATCGTTTACGAGCCGTCCAATCCGGTATCGGATACCATTCCAAAGCCATGTTCTTGGACATGGATTTTGTTCTCGGTCCCGCCCACATTCTAACTTAAACTGGTTGAATTTAATCTACAGTAGATTTTATTGTAACCAAATTAGGAAGTGTTATTTTTCTATAAATAAACCAAAATAAGACGATAAAAGAACACAAAGTCCTTTCAAAATAAAACCTTTTTAAACATGATGTTTACATTGATGTTTAATTTTTTATGTTTTTAATCTCCTTAATTGGCTTAAATTGAAAAATAAAACGGTTTCATCTGCATAACATTAAAATAAATCCTGTGTTTTTTATTCTGTTTCCTTAAAGCAGCTTTTAAATCAGAAACAAAACGGGTCCACCTCATTGGCTGCCACCCATCTCCTCCTTCACCCGACCCCTGTGGCCCCTCCTACAGGCGGTGAGTCCACTGGAAGGGCGGTCCATGTCCGCTGTTCGGGCTGAGCACCCATGGGTAAAAGCCCGGGCACCAGGCACTCGCTCTGGCTCCAAAAGGGGGGCCCTGGTGACCCTGTTCCAGGCAACAGCAACTTGGCCATGCTGGATCTCTTCATAGGGGAATTTGAGCTGCACTTCGGCCCCTCACCTAGGATCTGTTTGCCCTAGCTGACCCTACCAGGGGCATCAAGCCCCGGACAACATACCGTAATTTCACAACCATTAGGCTCACCGTACGAAAAGGCGCAGCTTCAGTCACACACCGCCTTACAACAACACACACGCAAGCATGTAAATGTGTGTATTAAAAAATAGATCGGGAGCAAAACTGAGTTTGGTTGTGTTTTATTTAAGTAGTAACGAAACTAAACAAACACATTACCGGTAATAGTCTTTATTCAAATCCATCAAAGTCCTCATCCTCTGTTTCAGAGCAGGTCCACTTCGCTCCTCGCTGTCAAAGTCACTGTCTGTACTGTGCGGCTCCTCAGAAAGGATACCAGCTTTTGAGAAAGCTCAGATAACAGTACCAGCAGACACGTTAGTCCAAGCATCTACAATCCATTGGCAAACTGTAGCGTAACTCGCCCGGCGCTGCCTTCCACCCTTCCACGGCTCGATTCCCATGTTCCTCCGTGTAGCTGATTGTCTTCATCTTAAACTGAGCGTCATAAACGTGTCTCTTTGCCATTTTCAGGGTTAAAACAACAATGTTGTTCATACAGCACATACCTTTTTATGCACAACCCACGCCCACACTTCACTCTTTAACGTTCTCATGCCTTTTCTTTTAGGTCCACCTTTTCTCACACACAAGGCGCACCGCTCATTTTGAAGAGAATCTAAGACGTTTACAGTATATGCGTCTTATAGCCGTGAAATTACGGTAGCTCGTAGGATCATTGGGGCACACTAACCCCTCCACCACGACAAGGTGGCAGCTCAAATCAAGGTGTGTTGTGTTTTTTTTAGTTGTCATTTCTCTATGTATCCACTATGTGGGGGTGTTGTGGTTAATTCAGCTTCTGAACGTCCGTAAGCTGTTAAAGAGGTGGCTTTAATTAGTCATAATTCCAAAAATCTGAGCGTCGCCAGACCGCAGTATCCTATTAGAACGATACAGACCCCTTCCAGCCTGATCTAGACCAGGAAGTCTGGACCAGAGGTGTGCAAACTAAGGCTTGAGGTCCAAATGCGGTCTGCCAAACCGTTGAATCCGGCCCACCAAACGTGGATGACATGATTTGTTTTAAGTTTTCCTGCAATTCCAGTGTTTCCAAACACACTGAGTCACGGTTCAGTGAGGGGTTGAGGACACACACACAGGACAGAACGCATGTTACAAATTTATTTCTGAGAAGTAACCGTCTGGAACAAACCAAGACGTGAAGCTGGGGTCTGAACGAGGACGTAAACAGACCACCTGGTAAAGAAACAGAGACATACGTTATCTACACACTCAGGAGGGAAGACGATGGGACGCACGTGAGACACATTGAGGGAAGAAAGCAGTCAGCAGGGAGACACGAGGGAGGGGCAATGGAGAGGGAGGTCAGGATTTCAAAATAAAACAGGAAGGTATCTAAAAAACAACAAAACAACCGACAAAAACCTGAAACCCAGACACACTGACTGCTGTTCAGATGGATTCTGTTGTGGCCGAGCTTCTTAACCGGTGTTGGGAGTGACACGGTTCGGAATTCTGTTTCACTAAACCGGAGTTATTCCTAAAACTGGTTAAGATATATGTATATGGGCAGCACGGTGGCCTCACAGCAAGAAGGTCGTGGGTTCGAGTCCCGGATGGAGACGAGGCTTGGAACACTGTCCTTTCTGTGTGGAGTTTGCATGTTCTCCTTGTGTTTGCATGTGTTTCTTCCGGGTACTCCGGTTTCCTCCCACCCTCCAAAGACATGCATGCAAAACTGCCCCTAGGAATGAGTGTGTGTGTGTGGCCCTGCGACAGGCTGGCGACCTGTTCGGGGTGTACTCTGCCCTTCGCCTTAAAATCAGCTGGGATGGGCTCCGGCATCCCCCGCAACTCCGAAAGGGACAGACGGATAAGAAGATGACTGACTGGTTAAGATATGTTGATGGTAAACGTTCTCTACAAAGGGCGGATCCAGGGAGCCCCATTTTGGGGAGAGACGCTCCCAGACCACCGACACTGGCGAGCACCACGGTTGGCGTTTTGTCTATGACCTCATGCCCCCTCCTTTAGAAAACCCTGGATTTGCTCCTGTCCACTCAAACTCTTCTCCAGCTCTTTTCTACCTGCGTTGGTTCTCACATTCACCCAATCACACACACACATACTCATACCTGACGGTGGAAGCTGGTAACCACCATCAGGAGACATTGGGGGTTCGGTGTCTCGCTGAGGGACATCTCAACATAAACTCCTGGCGGGGGATCGGACCGGTGACTCTACGGTTACAAGGACAGTCACCCTACCCACCGTGCCATCCTTCGTCACACATCTTTGACTTTATAAGTTTTGTGTTCTGAACTTTTTGTCCTTGCTGGGGTGACGGTGGGTGCAGGAGCCTATCCTGGCTGACTTGAGGTGAGAGGCAGAGTACACCTTGAACAGGTTGCCTGTCTGTCGCTGGGCCAAACATACACTCATTTCTAGAGACAATTTTATGGGAGCCAATCAACTTAAGATGTATGTTTTTGGAGGAAACTAGAGAAAACCTACACATACACATGGAGAACATGCAAACTACACACAGAAAGATCAGAGTTTCAACCCTCGTCCCACTCGGGATTTGAACCCCGACGTTCTTACTGCCCCGCTGAATTAAAATTAAAAAAAAAAAATAGCGATTAATTTTCAGTCAAGATTAAAACATCATCACAGTGTCGGTCCGTCTCAGAGCCGCCATGTTTAGTCCTGACTCTAGACACCAGCAGGAGGCCGGTCCCAGAGGTCCTCAGAATTCTAGATGGTTCATGTTTAGTCCTGACTCTAGACACCAGCAGGAGGCCGGTCCCAGAGGTCCTCACAGTTCTAGATGGTTTATGTTTAGTCCTGACTCTAGACACCAGCAGGAGGCCGGTCCCAGAGGTCCTCAGAGTTCTAGATGGTTCATGTTTAGTCCTGACACTAGACACCAGCAGGAGGCCGGTCCCAGAGGTCCTCAGAGTTCTAGATGGTTCATGTTTAGTCCTGACTCTAGACACCAGCAGGAGACCGGTCCCAGAGGTCCTCAGAGTTCTAGATGGTTCATGTTTAGTCCTGACACTAGACACCAGCAGGAGGCCGGTCCCAGAGGTCCTCAGAGTTCTAGATGGTTCATGTTTAATCCTGACTCTAGACACCAGCAGGAGGCCGGTCCCAGAGGTCCTCTGAGTTCTAGATGGTTCATGTTTAGTCCTGACTCTAGACACCAGCAGGAGGCCGGTCTCAGAGGTCCTCAGAGTTCTAGATGGTTCATGTTTAGTCCTGACTCTAGACACCAGCAGGAGGCCGGTCCCAGAGGTCCTCAGAGTTCTAGATGGTTCATGTTTAGTCCTGACTTTAGACATCAGCAGGAGGCCGGTCCCAGAGGTCCTCAGAGTTCTAGATGGTTTATGTTTAGTCCTGACTCTAGACACCAGCAGGAGGCCGGTCCCAGAGGTCCTCAGAGTTCTAGATGGTTCATGTTTAGTCCTGACTCTAGACACCAGCAGGAGGCCGGTCCCAGAGGTCCTCTGAGTTCTAGATGGTTCATGTTTAGTCCTGACTCTAGACACCAGCAGGAGGCCGGTCCCAGAGGTCCTCAGAGTTCTAGATGGTTCATGTTTAGTCCTGACTCTAGACACCAGCAGGAGGCCGGTCCCAGAGGTCCTCTGAGTTCTAGATGGTTCATGTTTAGTCCTGACTCTAGACACCAGCAGATAAACAGTTTGTTTACAGGTTTGTTGGTGTTAGCTCCTCCCCCTTAGGGGCGGGGCAAACTCAGGTTAGTTAATCTAGAATCAGAGGCAGACCCCAGATCTGCTGGAGAGACTATGTCTCACAGCTGGACAGGGAACACCTCAGGATCCTTCTGGGTGAGATGGAGGATGTAGCCGAGGTGATAGAAGCCTGGGCTTCCCGTCTGAGGCTGTTGCCCCCGGCGACCCGGCCTCGGATGAGCGGAAGACGACGGAACAGAACGGAACAGTTCTCAGGTTCTTTCTATCAGATTGAAAAGGATTTCTGGAGCGTCTCGATCACCAAACACAGCCTTGTCTACGATGGATCCCTGCTGGACCAATGAGAGCTTACACTTGACTTTAACCCTGACCTTCTTGCTGTGAGGCCACCGTGCAGCTCATTCTAAAATATAAAAATGTAAATTTTATCTTCAAATATCTTAAAGACTTTTCTATTACAGTTACTTTAGTTCCGTCGTCTTCCACCTGTTCGGGGGCGGGTCACAGGGCAACAAGCTCAGACGGTAAACCTAGGCTTCTCTCACCCAGCTGCATCCTCCAGCTCACCCAGGAGGATCCTGAAGTGTTCCCTGTCCAGCTGTGAGACATAGTCTCTCCAGCAGGTCTGGGGTCTGCCTCTAAGTTTCCTCCCTGTGGGACGTCCCTGAACCCCCTCACCAGCGAGGGGATTCTAACCAGATGCCAAAACCACGCCATCTGGCTTCTCTCAACCCAGTGAGAGAGAGCCCAGCCACCTTGGGACAAACAGGGGCTACACCTCCTCTATCACCGTGTGGTACGCTGGGGCCACTACCTGGGACTACAGCGCATCGTACGTTACGATGATCGGCCAAAGTCTTCCACCTCTCCAAGACCTGTACGTCTCCAGGAGTCTAGGATGAACAGGTCGGATAGCGGCTGGTCCTTCTCACCTTGGCCACAGATTTTTAGAGCTGCGCCCCTCAGGGAGAAGGCTCCGGTCCATTTGGAACAACACCTCTCGCCACAGGGACAGTTTTTACCCGTCAGCCATCAGACTGATGAACACTACCTGACCTGTCTCCTGACTTCATCTACCTTCCACTGCCTCTTTATCATTCCCTTTGCATGTCCTGCTGGAGAGACTCTGTCCCACAGCTGGAGAGGGAACACCTCGGGATCCTCCCTCTCCTATCAGGAGTGGGCACCTAGTGCTTGCGCTCAATTTTATTTCTCTTTAACACTTAGTTAGGGAATGGATGTACCGTTCAGTCCCATTGCGTTCCACTTATCCAGGGGCCGAGTAACCGGAGCAACAGCCTCAGACGGAAACCCGGGCTTCCCTCACCCCGGCTTCATCCTCCAGCTCACCCAGGACGATCCTGAGGTGTTTCCTGTCATGGGGTCTGCCTCTAGGTCTCCTCCCGGTGGGACAGAACACATCACCAGCAAAAAGTTCGGGAGGCATCTTAACAAGATGCCCGAATCAACCCATCTGGCTTCTCTCGACAAGGAAGCGCAACGGCTCTACTCCAAGCTCCTCCCGAAAGGCAGAGCTCCTCCCGAAAGGCAGAGCTCCTCTCTCTATCTCTGAGTGAGAGCCCAGCCACCCTGCAGATGATCATTTCAGCCGCTTGTATTTGTGATCTTGTTTTTTCAGTCACCACCGATGGTTGCCACGGTGAGGGTAGGAACGTAGATCCTGGTTACCATGGTGAGGGTAAGAACGTAGATCCTGGTTACCATGGTGAGAGTAGGAACGTAGATCCTGGTTACCATGGTGAGGGTAGGAACGTAAGTCCCAGTTACCATGGTGAGGGTAGGAATGTAGATTCTGGTTACCATCGTGAGGGTGGGAACGTAGATCCTGGTTACCATGGTGAGGGTAGGAACGTAGATCCTGGTTGCCATGGTCAGAGTAGGAACGTAGATCCCGGTTACCATGGTGAGGGTAGGAACGTAAATCCCGGTTACCATGTTTAGGGTAGGAACATAGATCCTGGTTACCATGTTGAGGGTAGGAATGTATAGATCTGGTTACCATGGTGAGGGTAGGAACATAGATCCTGGTTACCATGTTTAGGGTAGGAACATAGATCCTGGTTACCATGTTGAGGGTAGGAACGTAGATCCTGGTTACCATGGTGAGGGTAGGAACGTCTCACCAGTAGGGGACCTCGAGGCAGACCCCAGTAGATCTCCCAGTAGATCCTCAGGATCTTCCAGGGTGAGCTGGAGGATGTAGCCGGAGTGAGAGAAGCCTGGGCCTCCCGTCTGAGATGGTTGCCCCCCCAACCCGGCCCCAGATAATCAGAAGCCATGAACAGAATGACAGAATGGAACACTCTGCTCGTCCCCGAGGAGGGATCTCTCTTTAATGTGGATCCCCGTCAGGTCTCTTCCCCCCGTACCTATCTTCCCCCACACGTCCCCCCTCACTGCTGGGGTTTATGGAGTTTTTCTTCACCGTGAAGGAGGGTCTAGTTTTTTGTGTCTACATTTTTTTTGTTTGTTTTTGTACTTTTTTTTATCAATAATTTGAATCTCGTTGATATAATTTTTTCTAATCATGAGCTGTTTAAATAAAATAAAATTTAATAATAAAGTAAATATAATCATTTTAAAACTCTTAAAGTGAAAGCGCTCTCAGGAAGCTGCATCCTGCCTGCAGGAGGAGGGATGCTCTCAGGCCCAACAAACGCACCCATCTAACGGACCCAAACTGCTGCAGCATCCCTGGAGCTCCAGACCTGGAGGTCCAGACCTGGACGGTCAGGTAGGACTCCGATCCCGGTTCGGTTCTAGATCTGCGTGCACGCGCTCAACCTGTCACGCACGCGCGCTGATCGGCTTTTTTTTTTTTTTCTTGTCTGTCCAGTGACGTAGAAGCAGCAGGCAGGCTATTGTTGTCCATCAGACCCTGGGCTTCATGGTGGGTAACGGTGCATGGTGAGGTCTGACCAGGCCTGCATTCTGAATCTGAGGGGGGGCACTGCACCAGCAGTGCACGCGCGCGCGCATTCGGCTGTCAGCTGCTCCAGACGTATTGCAGAACCCTCCATTCCTTCCCCCTACTCATGAGGAGGGTCCGTATGTGAGGCAGAGACCCACCAGGAGGAGCCCTGTGTGAGGCTCATAAAGAGAATAGTAACGTAGATCCTGGTTACCATGGTGAGGGTAGGAACGTAGATCCTGGTTACCATGGTGAGGGTAGGAACGTAGATCCTGGTTACCATGGTGAGGGTAGGAACGTAGATCCTGGTTACCATGGTGAGGGTAGGAACATAGATCCTGGTTACCATGGTGAGGGTAGGAACGTAGATCCTGGTTACCATGGTGAGAGTAGGAACGTAGATCCTGGTTACCATGGTGAGGGTAGGAACGTAGATCCTGGTTACCATGGTGAAGGTAGGAACGTAGATCCTGGTTACCATGGTGAGGGTAGGAACGTAGATCCTGGTTACCATGGTGAGGGTAGGAACGTAGATCCTGGTTACCATGGTGAGGGTAGGAACGTAGATCCTGGTTACCACGGTGAGGGTAGGAACATAGATCCTGGTTACCATGGTGAGGGTAGGAACGTAGATCCTGGTTACCATGGTGAGGGTAGGAACATAGATCCTGGTTACCATGGTGAGGGTAGGAACATAGATCCTGGTTACCATGGTGAGGGTAGGAACGTAGATCCTGGTTACCATGGTGAGGGTAGGAACATAGATCCTGGTTACCATGGTGAGGGTAGGAACATAGATCCTGGTTACCATGGTGAGGGTAGGAACGTAGATCCTGGTTACCATTGTGTACATTTTTATAACTGGTTGTCTTACATGTTCAGATCAGGTATCAACACCTTCTTCACTCTCCTAGTGACCTAATCAATGTCCCAGCAGTTTGACTGAAAGGTTTCTAAACTGATTAAAACATGTCCTACTCGTTATTTAGTGACTCAAAAACATGGTTCCAGAGAAACTTCACACAGATCCAAACATCAGATCCCCAGTAGAACAAAAAGTACATCAGAGGAACAGCACATGTTAGAGGTTTTAAAGTCAGAGAGGCCAGACTGAGATGGTTTGGACATGTACAGAGGAGAGAGAGAGAGTACATCAGAAGAAGGATGCTGGGTTTGGAACCACCAGGAAAGAGGACTAGAGGAAGACCAAAGAGGAGGTTCATGGATACAGTGAAGGAAGACATGAAGATAGTTGGTGTGACCGAAGAGGATGCAGCAGATAGGGTTAGATGGAAGAAACTGACTTGATGTGGCGCCCCCTGAAGGGAAATGATGGAAGGAGAAGAAGATGAACAAAAACTGTCTTGGTCTAAAGCAAGAGTGCCCAACCTTTTTTGTCTCAAGATCTACTTCAACTATCAAACCTCTTGAGATCTACCAGTCCTGCAACATGTGATGACGTCCCGCGTGACATCACCAACCCCGAAGTATCGTCCACTGCAGCTAAGTTGAAATTAGGGGTGAATTTCAGGCATCAAATCGGAATTGTTTGAAAATAAATGATTTAGAATTGTATAAGGATCTTCTCCACCAGTCAACTGAAGTAGATTTTGGTCGCGGGGTTCCCATCAAAGTTAAAAAAAGACTTATTGCAAGGAATTTGGTGAAAAATATGAAAAAAGGTTTATTCCAGAAAAATCATGGTAACAAATTGGATGGAGGCCAGATGAAAATACCACACCGACAGACTTTGAGGTGGTTTTTTAAAGGGCTCTGATGAGAAGTTGCCCGTCCTTCTTTATCATATTTTACCAATTTTAGGCACAAAGAGATCCCTTTTCTACCATCGGTTTTCAATCAGTCATCCTGGTGGTCATCCTAAAGGTTGAAGTTTTGAGATGTCTCTCCACCAAGTCTGGTAACCTTAATTTGGAGTCTAAAGCAGATATCTCAGCGAATGAAATGTTCATCTGAAATAATCTATATTTTCAGACACTACACAACAAAAAAAATACTGCTCTGATAGTTTCATCCTGATCCTTCACGACTTCCGGGTTTTAGTGACGTGGGTTAATGCGCACCATTACACAAGAAAGACGCTAAATCTTCTTAAACTTTTTGTACCTAAAATTCAGATACTTTATTAGTCCTACTGCGAAAATTCACGAGTCAGGTCGCTCCAAGCAGTCCAAGAGGGAGGGGTTGGGTGGCACTGGAACAGCCGCTGAGTGGAACAGAGGTGGAGTAGTCAGGTAGTAGGAGGGCAGTAGGTGGGGAGGCGGTGGCTCAGTGGTAGAGCATTCGCCCTTGGACCGGAAGTTAACCGGAAGTTCGTGGGTTCGTTCCCACTGAGTTCACGTCTAGTGTCCTTGTAGAAGACGCCTAACCCCACGTTTCTCCCACCATTGGCACGGTCGTGCCAGCCTGCTGCGGTGTAAGACAGCACACAAATTTCCCAGTGACGGTTAAATAAAGTATACATTGTTATTAGTCATTGTTGGCACAACACAGTTGGTTGTTCACTGGGTGGAATGTGGGTTACCATGGCAGCAGTGGCTCCATGGCTCCATATACCAGAGTTTTAGACTGGTAACCAAAGTGGGGATGGACCTTATTGGAATGGTTGTAACTGGCATTGCTGGTGCAGCTGGTTTGCCCAGCTCTGTCCAGCCAGTCTGAGCTGATAGCCTGTGACAGAGGGGATTAGTGCCAATCTGCTTCTCTTCCTCCCACACACGTCTTCCTTCATCAGGGGCAAGACTGAGCCGATGAGCAGCACCACCAGCTTTCCAGGTGGTAATGGTACACATTTCAATCAGAGGCCTCATGGTGAAGATGGTACACTGGGCAAGCGTCTGTACCACCGGTTGGTATAGACTCTGTACCACTGGCTTCTCTCGCCCCGGCTGCAACCTCCAGCTCACCCAGGAAATCATTTCGACCACTTGTTCCCGCGATCTCATTCTTTCGGTCTCCACCCACAGCTGGTTACCATGGTGAGGGTAGGAACGTAGATCCTGGTTACCATGGTGAGGGTAGGAACGTAGATCCTGGTTACCATGGTGAGGGTAGGAACGTAGATCCTGGTTACCATGGTGAGGGTAGGAACATAGATCCTGGTTACCATGGTGAGGGTAGGAACGTAGATCCTGGTTACCATGGTGAGGGTAGGAATGTAGATCCTGGTTACCATGGTGAGGGTAGGAACATAGATCCTGGTTACCATGGTGAGGGTAGGAACGTAGATCCTGGTTACCATGGTGAGGGTAGGAATGTAGATCCTGGTTACCATGGTGAGGGTAGGAACGTAGATCCTGGTTACCATGGTGAGGGTAGGAATGTAGATCCTGGTTACCATGGTAAGGGTAGGAACGGAGATCCTGGTTACCATGGTGAGGATAGGAACGTAGATCCTGGTTACCATAGTGAGGGTAGGAACGTAGATCCTGGTTACCATGGTGAGGGTAGGAAGTAGATCCTGGTTACCATGGTGAGGGTAGTAACATAGATTGACTTAGGTCTTTTTTTTACTACGACAGAACAATGCAGCGTCCTAGTTTTTGCAGACGCCGCACTGATCCATCTGTCGATCCCCCGCTCCATTTTTCCCCCTCTGTGAACAAGACCCTGAGATTCTTAAACTCCTCCACTTGGGGCAGGACCCTCTCCCTGACCCGCAGGGGGCATTCCACATTATAGAAGATGTTATTTTGTATCATATTTTGGAGTGTGTCTCAGTGGGTCTCTAGTTATTTTTAGTCACTGCATCTGAAGGTCTAGAGGTCCATATGGACCCTCAGTGGGACCATATGGACCCTCAGTGGGACCATATGGACCCGCTAACAGCTACAGCCTGACCTTCTGGAAACAGAAACAAATTCCATCCTCAGGCTGAGAAAAGAATGTTTTAGAAAATTTAGTTTTAGTAATTTAAAGGAACAGGACTAGTTTTTTTTAAAACTGTATCTAACTGTTATCATCAACCCTCCGTAACACATCTTCTGAATCACTTATTCTCCACCATTTTCGTTTAGCAGCTCCGAAAGGCAGGGTCCTGTCCCAAGTGGAGGAGCTTAAGAGTCTCTTGGTCTTTTTACAGTGAGGGGAAATATGGAGCAGGACATCGACAGACGGATCAGTGTGAAGTCCGCAATAATTAGGACGCTGTATCTGTCTGTCGAGGTTTAGAAAGAGCTGAGCCCTAAAGCAAAGCTCTGGATTTACAAGTCGATCGTTCCTACCCTCACCATGGTAACCAGGATCTACGTTCCTACCCTCACCATGGTAACCAAGATCTACATTCCTACCCTCACCATGGTAACCAGGATCTATGTTCCTACCCTCACCATGGTAACCAGGATCTACGTTCCTACCCTCACCATGGTAACCAAGATCTACATTCCTACCCTCACCATGGTAACCAGGATCTATGTTCCTACCCTCACCATGGTAACCAGGATCTACGTTCCTACCCTCACCATGGTAACCAGGATCTACGTTCCTACCCTCACCATGGTAAACAGGATCTACGTTCCTACCCTCACCATGGTAACCAGGATCTACATTCCTACCCTCACCATGGTAACCAGGATCTACATTCCTACCCTCACCATGGTAACCAGCTCTGGGTGGTGACCCAAGATCGCGTAAACAAAGAACTGAATAGAGCTTCCTCTGCAGGGTGGCTCGGCTCACACTCAGATATAGAGTGAGGAGCTCTGCCATCCAGGGGGAGCTTAGAGTTGAGCCATTGCTCCCCCTGGTCGAGAGAAGCCAGATGGGGTTGTTCGGGCAGCTGGTTAGGATGAACACCTCACTGGAGGTTTACTTCTCAGAGTCACCAGTTGGTACATCTAGGTCTAATTTCAGTGGGTTATTCTCTGCTTTTTTGTCATTAACTCTAACCCCACTCCCTCTCTCTCGCTCTCTGTTGCAGATCCGGGGTACTTAATGCTGGAGCTGAGGTGGGTTTCCTGCCGTTCCTGCTGTTGCCGTATTTGTGGTCCTAACATTTCGACCATCCAGTGACTCATCGCCTCCCTCATCCCTGTCACCTCACCCCCTCACACCTGATGCAGAAAAACCAGAACCATCAGCAGACATGATGAGGAGGGTCTGCAGCTTCATCTCCTTTTAAACTGCTGAATCTACACCTTGTGTCTTCATGCTTTGGGGGTCCTCTGGTCCCCCCGCCCTCTGCTGCCCCCTCAACTCCTGCTGCCACCACGGCCGGCCACCCCAGTCGCCTCGTTGCCATGCCAACAGAGACATTGGCCCCTGCCCTGCCAGATAGCAAGGCCAGCGGTACTGCAGCGCCTTTCGGTGCCAGTGTACCCCTCCGCATCCTCAACAAAGGACCGGACTACTTCAGGAGACAGGTACCGCCTCTTTAAGAGACAGTGCTCTTTAAGTTTTTTTAGAGGGGTGTTTAAACTAGAACAGACGTGGCCCCTTTAAGAAACATCTGCTAGAGGCTCAGCTCAGTTTAAACCTACAAACATACACATACGCAGGGAGAACATGCAAACTACACACAGAAAGACCAGTGTTTCAAGCCTCGCCTTCACTCCAGGTCTCGAACCCCTGACCTTCTTGCTGTGAGTTCACCATGTCAACCACTACAGCTTGATATCTAAAGAAATCAGTAGATGTTATTCATTATGCTACCCTCACCATGGTAACCAGGATCTACGTTCCTACCCTCACCATGGTAACCAGGATCTACGTTCCTACCCTTACCATGGTAACCAGGATCTACGTTCCTACCCTCACCATGGTAACCAGGATCTACGTTCCTACCCTCACCATGGTAACCAGGATCTACGTTCCTACCCTCACCATGGTAACCAGGATCTACGTTCTTACCCTCACCATGGTAACCAGGATCTACGTTCCTACCCTTACCATGGTAACCAGGATCTACGTTCCTACCCTCACCATGGTAACCAGGATCTACGTTCCTACCCTCACCATGGTAACCAGGATCTATGTTCCTACCCTCACCATGGTAACCAGGATCTATAATTCCTACCCTCACCATGGTAACCAGGATCTACGTTCCTATCATCACCGTGGTAACCAGGATCTACGTTCCTACCCTCACCGTGGTAACCAGGATCTACGTTCCTACCCTCACCATGGTAACCAGGATCTACGTTCCTACCCTCACCATGGTAACCAGGATCTACGTTCCTACCCTCACCGTGGTAACCAGGATCTACGTTCCTACCCTCACCATGGTAACCAGGATCTACGTTCCTACCCTCACCGTGGTAACCAGGATCTACGTTCCTACCCTCACCATGGTAACCAGGATCTACGTTCCTACCCTCACCGTGGTAACCAGGATCTACGTTCCTACCCTCACCGTGGTAACCAGGATCTACGTTCCTACCCTCACCGTGGTAACCAGGATCTACGTTCCTATCATCACCGTGGTAACCAGGATCTACGTTCCTACCCTCACTGTGGTAACCAGCATCTACGTTCCTACCCTCACCGTGGTAACCAGGATCTACGTTCCTACCCTCACTGTGGTAACCAGCATCTACGTTCCTACCCTCACCGTGGTAACCAGGATCTACGTTCCTACCCTCATCATGGTAACCAGGATCTACGTTCCTACCCTCACCGGGATCTACGTTCCTACCCTCACCATGGTAACCAGGATCTACGTTCCTACCCTCACCGTGGTAACCAGGATCTACGTTCCTACCCTCACCATGGTAACCAGGATCTACGTTCCTACCCTCACCATGGTAACCAGGATCTACGTTCCTACCCTCACCATGGTAACCAGGATCTACGTTCCTATCATCACCGTGGTAACCAGGATCTACGTTCCTACCCTCACCATGGTAACCAGGATCTACGTTCCTACCCTCACCGTGGTAACCAGGATCTACGTTCCTACCCTCACCGTGGTAACCAGGATCTACGTTCCTACCCTCACCATGGTAACCAGGATCTACGTTCCTACCCTCACCGGGATCTACGTTCCTACCCTCACCATGGTAACCAGGATCTACGTTCCTACCCTCACCATGGTAACCAGGATCTACGTACGTTCCTATCCTCACCGTGGTAACCAGGATCTACGTTCCTACCCTCACCATGGTAACCGGGATCTACGTTCCTACCCTCGCCATGGTAACCAGGATCTATATTCCTACCCTCACCATGGTAACCAGAATCCACTTTCTTACGTCACCATGGTAGGATGATCCTGATCCATCTCTCTCTTCCAACCAAGGAAGAGAGAGGTGGACAGCATGTGACTCATACTGTACCAACTAGTGGTGAAAAAAAACATAGAAAAACAGGGCCTACTCAGCAGTAGGTCGGGTTTTTCTTTGTCTCCATGGAAACAGTCTGACCACGCAGCATTGGGGTTCACTCACTCTGCGGTGTGTGGGTACTGTGTCCATCATATGTGGAAATATTCATAGGTTCGTTCACTGCCCATTAAACCAGGATATAACATAACGACCACTGCCGAGGTCAGAAAGTAAACACAGCTTCAACCTGAACCGTCATTCAGGGGTTAAGGCGGTGACCATTTCTCTCTACCTTCTTTCTCTTCCAGGTGGACCCAAACCCCAAACGTCTCAGCGCCGTAGAGAGACTGGAGGCCGATAAAGCCAAGTATGTGAAGAGCCAGGAAGTGATCAACGCCAAGCAGGAACCCATTAAACCTCCCATCCTAGCCAAGCCAGCGGTCGGCCATGCCCTGCTGTCCAAACGGGGCTCTGGTTCGGCTGGAGGTGGGAACGTAGGCGCCATCCCGTTTAAAGCATCCAACAACAACGCCAAGTCGGACACGTGTCCCACCAGCAGCAGCAAGCGTGGGAATCTGAACCTGGAGATCCTGAAGAACCTGCTGAACTCGTCCTCGGGAGCTGCTTCGGATGGCCTGGGGGGCGGAGCTAAGAGTGCTGTACTGCTGAGGTCATCAGGAGGGATGACCCGTAGCTGGACTCCATCTGGGTAAACACAACCTTTAAACCCATGCGTACGCCAACCTCCAGGCAAATTGAACTTGTATAAAGCTGGTAGCGTCTGTCCTCCATGTTTGTAGTTCTATTGCTTATCCAGAGCCGGGTCGCAGGGGCAACAGCCTCAAACGGGAAGCCCAGGCTTCTCTCACCCCGGCTACACTCTCCAGCTCACCCGGAAGGATCCTGAGGTGTTCCCCAGCCAGCTGTGAGACATAGTCTCTCCAGCAGGTCCGGGGTCTGCCTCTTGGTTTCCTCCTGGTGGGACGTGCCCGAAACACCTCACCAGCGAGTGCTCAGGGGTCATGCTGACCAGATGCCCGAACTTCCCCATCTGGCTTCTTTCGACCTGGAGGAGGAGCAACTCGACATCCAGCTCCTCCCGGATGGCAGAGCTCCTCACCCGATCTCTGAGTGAGAGCCCAGCCACCCTGTAGAGTAAGCTTACTTCGGCCGCTTGTACCCGCGATCTCATTCTTTCAGTCACCACCCTCAGCTGTTTACCATGGCGAGGGTAGGAACATAGATTCTGGTTACCATGGCGAGGGTAGGAACGTAGATCCTGGTTACCATGGTGAGGGTAGGAACGTAGATCCTGGTTACCATGGTGAGGGTAGGAACGTAGATCCTGGTTACCATCGTGAGGGTAGGAACGTAGATCCTGGTTACCATGGTGAGGATAGGAACGTAGATCCTGGTTACCATGGTGAGGGTAGGAACGTAGATCCTGGTTACCATGGTGAGGATAGGAATGTAGATCCTGGTTACCATGGTGAGGGTAGGAACGTAGATCCTGGTTACCATGGTGAGGGTAGGAACGTAGATCCTGGTTACCATGGTGAGGGTAGGAACGTAGATCCTGGTTACCATGGTGAGGGTAGGAACCTAGATCCTGGTTACCATGGTGAGGTAACCAGGCCTTGTATATGTTTGTGTGAACATACTGTAGATTGTGGTTACCAAGTGGTTCACGATAGCCTCATGCTAAAACAAACACACTCTGCCATTTTCATAGATCACTCAATTTGTGCGGAGGGTAGTGTGGGCATGGATGTGGGTCCAAGCACCTTTCCTAACTGAAACCCGAAGTTAGGGTCACTAGGTTAGAAGAGAATCATGTTTAAATGGAACAATGGCATCCCGTTCCAAGACGTTTTGGGGTTTCATTTTAAAAGTAGGATAAGGGTAAGGGCCTCTCGGTGAGAGATAGAGGGAGGAGCACTGCCATATGGGAGGAAATGGGGTAGAGCTGTTCCTCTTCCGGGTCAAGAGAACCCAGATAGGTTGTTCCTTTCCGGTGAGGTGTTTTGGGCACCTCGCAAAACCCTCTGCAACAACCTGAGACGTGAAACCCAGGCTTCTCTCACCCCAGCCGCATCCTCCAGCTCACCCAGGATGATCCTGAGGTGTTTCTCGCCCAGCTGTGAGACAGTCTCTCCAGCAGGTTTGGGGGTCTGCCTTTGGGTCTCCTCACCTCAACCAGCGATGGAGGCATCTTAACCAGTTACTGAACCACCCCTTGTCAAGTTGCCACCTTGAGCTCTTAGGAGCTGTGCTTTCAGCTCACAAATCCTTATGAGGAAGACACCGTGGCCAAGATTCACCTCCACAAACGTGGGTCATCGAGGCCGACTTTTGGAACCGGGCTCAAGGCTGAGGCCCCTTGACTGAGCACCTGTTGACCTGGCTTTTGCCCAGCCGGGCTAAAACCAAACAAGGAGAATGGGTTCCTATCCTGTAGGCTCACGACCTGCAGGAGACACCACAGGGGTTCAGTGAAGAAGGAGACGAGCGACTCAAACGTAAAGAATTAAAAATGGAAATGTTTAAACGTGACTGAAATCTCAGAAAAGTTCACGTAACATGATCTCCTCTTAAAAACGTTGTGTTCTGGGATTAGCTTAAAATGATCCAGAGGTTCTGAAGCTGTTTCCTGTGGGTGACTGTCTCTTTAAGAGTTGTTCTCCTCTTCCTGTTTGTTCTGTCGCAGGGTGCCGCTGACCTACCGCTCTACGATGACCCTCAACGAGCAGCCGTCAGACTCAGCCCCGAGCCCAAGCACCTCCCACTCCCTTAGATCCTTCTCCCATTCGCTGAAGGTTCTCCCGCTCGCTGTCGGTGGCAGTGGGGGGCGCCGCAGTCCTCAGCAGGGCAGGAATCTGAACCTGAGCAGACGAGTTCAGGACGAGCGAGGGGTTCTGGACCGGTCCCACTCCCCGTTACCTCCTCTCCTCAGCTCCCACTCGTCTTCCGACCTCCTACGACTTTGTAACGGGAAGCCGCTCCGTGCTGCGCGCTCCAGCAGCTCCTCTGCTCCACCGCTGCCCCCCAAACCCAACCCGGCTTCCCTACCTCCTCCTGCCCTATCTCTACCCCGCCCTAACCCCGCTCCACAGTCCTTACCCTGTGACCTGGAGGAGCCTCCAGCTGTGGATCCAGAGCTGGGCGTTGCTCGCCGCTCCTCTCTGCACCGATCTAAGTCAGACTTGTCAGACCGCTACGCACGTGCCGGCGCCGACGTGGAGCGCTTCTTCAACTACTGCGGCCTGGACCCCGAGGAGCTGGAGGCCGTCGGCCCGGAGAACTTTGCCCGGGCAAACTCGGACATTGTAAGCCTGAACTTCCGCTCGGCCTCTATGATCTCCTCCGACTGCGACCGCTCACGGCCCTCATCCAATGACGGAGTGTCGGAGGGCGACGAAGAGGAGGAGGAGGCGGGTGAACGCGTACCGTACGGCATCTCAGCCGTGGAGCGCAACGCCAGAGTCATCAAGTGGCTGTACAGCATCAAGCAGGCGCGGGAGACCCAGAAGGTCTCTCACGTGTGAGCGGCGTGGACACAGACGTCACACACAGACTGAAACTACCTGTGGAAAAAGGTGTGCCGCTGAGCAAGGCAGCACCTGGCTGGAGGTCAGGAGGTGATGTCCTACCCAGGCAGGTAAACTGGTTCTCCTCATAAAGGAGTCCGTCAGACCACGGGGCGAAGTTGGACCAGGAGGCTCATTTTTTAAGCATAAAAAATACGCCAACTTCAACTCAAGCTTCAACCATCGGTGGGTGAGACAGGTGGAGTTGCCATGGTGATAAAGGTCGTTACAAATCCCACATTTGGGTGGTAGCTTCAGAACAGCCACTAGGTGGTGCAGAGTTGGATGGAGTTGAAACACAACAGCTGGCTCTGCGCTGGGTAGAAAGTGGGTTACCATGGCGACGATGTTTGAAGCAACGACACCAGCAGTCCACCATCTTTGGTTCCATAGTGAAGCCGGGTATGTTCAGACAGGAACGTCTCCACCCGTCCATGACGACTCCACATTCCTCACCGAGGACGGATCAGACCAGCTGCCATCTTGTTTTAAATGAGCCCCTGATTGGTCCAACCATCTCCTGGTCTGAGGGTCTCATCCTGCATGAGGATGACTTTTAAAGGGCCCATCTCATGTAAAATACCTCTTCACATTGTATCCTCTGCACCCACACACACACACACACACACACACACACACACACACGTTTACAACATGCATTACACCATAGTTATGAAAATATATTGATTTGGTGGAGCGCAGTCACAGACCCGGAACTATGAAAGGCCGGGTATCGCTCATCCCCCCGCCCGTCCTGAGAAAGTACAAGCTTCGCCCTCTGCTCTCACTGAGCCGCTATTCCTCCGCCCATCTCTGAACGGGTGGGGGAAGGCGGGCGTAAACCCGTGCGTAGCTACAAAAAGTGTGTTTCAAGCAAGAAAATAAAAAAGAGGCAGAGCAGCGAACCAGCCTGTATATCGGACGTTGAAAGCGAGTTTGTGAGGGCGTAAGGCCGGAGTGGAGGCGGGTGAGGAGGGCGGGCGGGTGGTGAGGAGGGAGGGGGGCGTGGCTACGTCAAATGCGTCATACTTTAGACATCTGCTCATTGGTTGTTTTGTCTGAGCGTTCCAGAAATCCACAGAAAAACGGGCGAAATCAATCTAGAAAGACACACACACACACACACACACACACATATACATACACACACACACACACACACACAAACATATACAAGGCCCGGACATCACACACACACACACACACATACACAAGGCCCGGACATCATACACACACACACACACACACACACACACATACACAGAAAACTCTGTAAAGTCCATTTTGCATAAGATGGGCCTTTATTGTGAAGGACATCTTGATGACATCACTTCCTACCCGCTCTGTTCTCCTGCTTCGATCAAACGTTGTCGTTTTTTTTTGTTTGTGTTAACACGTCCTGTCCAGACCAATGCTTCTGTTCTCTGTGCGTAGTGCTGGGTATCCTCGCTTCTACCGGGCTCTCCTGCTGGATCCTGATTGGTTCTTGTAGGTTCTGTGCCCTGCTTGGTTGGTACTGTTGGTCTTCAGTGGGTAGGAATGCCTTTAAAAGATGAAACCGGTTCTTAAAGCACTTTAAGTTGGTTACTAGGGGACCGGCGGGTATTCATGGTGGGATGGTACTGGATGGGGTCGTGGGGTTTCCATGGTAACGCAGGAAGCGGTCTATACACGGTAAGACGGTACTGGATGGGATCGTGGGGAACCGCTCTGTACCCGCTGGGATGGATCGTGGGTAGCGCCCTGTACCCGCTGGGATGGATCGTGGGTAAGCGCCCTGTACCCGCTGGGATGGATCGTGGGTAGCGCCCTGTAACCGCTGGGATGGATCGTGGGTAGCGCCCTGTACCCGCTGGGATGGATCGTGGGTAGCGCCCTGTACACGCTGGGATGGATCGTGGATAGCGCCCTGTACCCGCTGGGATGGATCGTGGGTAGCGCCCTGTAACCGCTGGGATGGATCGTGGATAGCGCCCTGTACCCGCTGGGATGGATCTGACCGTTTCCATGGTGACGCTGCATCTTTTCTCGCTGACTGTAAAAAAAACTTCATTAAAAAGCTGAAAAACTGAAGCAGTTTGTTTTTTTTACTGAAAAGAATGAACGCGATTTATTCATCACACACACTCTCACACACACACCTTGAACATACACACACACATACACACCATGAACACACACACACATACACTCTGTCACACACATATACAGTACACACATACACACACCATGAACACACACACACCTTGATCACACTCACACACACATTGAACACACACATACATCTTAAACACACACACACCTTGAACACACTCACACATACACTCACACACATTGAACACACACACACACCTTGAACACACTTACACATACACTCACACACATTGAACACACACATCTTAAACACACACACACCTTGAACACACGCAAACCTTCCATATTAAGACACATTCTAACACACGTGCTTATAGACACAACTTTGCTCTCTCTCTCACACACACACACTTTGACACGCATGTTCACACATTAAGACACACATGTGTTTGTATAAACATGTTCACACACACACATATTTATAAACACATTCAAACATGTGTTAAATACACTCATATATACACGATTATGTACACACACACAAACACACATTTTCACGCGCATGCGCACTTAATACATATTTAGATACATTTTAACACACACGTGTTTATATACAAACACACTGACGCACATTCAAACACCCGCCCACATGTTTAAATACACACTTTTATACACACGAGTTAATGTTTACACACACACACACACACACACACACACACACACACACACACACACACACACACACACAGGTACTTTGAGAAAGAGACACTCATGTCTTGAGTCAGCATATAGACTTAGTGCGCATGCGTGGATCACACGGTAAACCCGGAAGTACTTTCATTCTGCAGAAACCGCTTTTTTTTTACTTTTTTTATTAAGAACATAAAGAGGCTTCACAGCAGCGACAAAGAAGAAGAGATAAAGAGATGAACACCCTGGTTTCTAAGAGATGAACACCCTGGTTTCTAAGAGATGAACACCCTGGTTTCTAAGAGATGAACACCCTGGTTTCTAAGAGATGAGTCTGGTTCTTGATGAAGAAACCTTCCTGCAGAGCTGCAGAGACTTCCTGAAAGAGTCTGATAGGCTGAGAGATGGATGGAGCTGGGTGAGCAGGGAGGGGGGGCGAGGGGTTGGGTTGGGTGAGGAGGGACAGGGTAGAGGCATGGAGCTGGGTACGCACTGCCCACCAAAGCCCAACACACCCACCAACTAATGATTCACATCCAGCCACATTCATCCAATCACAATCGCTCTACCCCCTCCTCCTCCTCCAATCAACGTTCTGTAAACAAAATCGCCCCACCGTAAACAAACAAAGTCCGGCTCGCCCACAAACCCCCAACAGGGCGCCACAGAAACACCGCCATGGCTCACGACTCGGATTCCGATGCGTCCACACCAGCCTGAACCTACAGCTCGTCCCTCACGTCCTCCCACTTCACCCCCACCAAACCAAGATGGCGCCCTGCCTTCTTCACCCCTACTTGGAGCCTCTCGGTCTTCGACTTTAGCTCTGTCGTAGCTTCATAACCCCCAACGGAAGTCACCAGTTTCCACGGCAACACCCATCGTTCTCCCTCCCCCCTCCCTGTACCCCTCCAGAAGAGTTTCTCTTCACTACAGAACGCCCCACAGCTCGCGCATATCCCGCCGAACCTGCTGTACCCTGGCGTCCCGTTTCAACGCCTAACAACCCCAAAAGCTACGCTATGGTCGCCCCTACAATTACATCACGTCGGCGTAACCTCTTCACCACACTCCCGTACTCATGAGTCCCACCACAACGGGCGTAGCTCCTCTCAGTACGGCAAGCCCCATCAACATGACCGAACACCTCACAGGCGCCCTAACAAACTCCCTAACCCGGTAGCTCACACACCCATAGTACACCACACCAAGCAACACCGACCCCTTACCAACATCCAAACGCAAGTTCCATGCCATCTCAGCCACCCGGACCCCTATCGGAAATCCAGTAATCACCCCTTCACGTCTATTTAGAACCCCACCCTAGACACTCTAGACGTCCCCACCGTGGACAACATATAGACCCCTTCTTATGTTGGGCCTATATGAAGGGGCCCAACATATCCCTACACCCCACAGATGTAGGAATGAACCTGATCTTCATCCCTACATCCGTTCTGTTCCGTCATCTTCCGCTTATCCGGGGTCGGGTCGCAGGGGCAACAGCCTCAGACGGGAAACCCAGTCTTCTCTCATCCTGGCTGTATCTTCCAGCTCACCTGGAGGACCCTGAGGTGTTCCCTGTCCAGCTGCGAGACATAGTCTCTCCAGGAGGTCCAGGGTCTGCCTCTTGGTCTCACCCGCGAGGTGCTCGGTGGTTCTGGCTCCTCTTGACCTGGAGGAGGAGCGGCTCGACACCGAGCTCCTCCCTACATCAAAGCAGTCAGTCATTCTCTTATCCGTCTATCTCTTACAGGGTCGCGGTGGGTGCCGGAGCTCATCCTAGCTGATTTAAGGCGAGGGGCAGGGTACACCCCGAACCAGGTTGCCAGTCTGTCGCGGGGCCACACACATACAACCATCCACACACACACTCATTCCTAGGGTGGCCAATCAACCTAGCATGCATATCTTTGGAGAGTGGGAGGAAACCGGAGCACCCATAACCGGAGACAGATTATCCGTAACCAAAACCGGAGTACACTTGTCTGCGTGGGTCAGGGAGAACATGCAAACTCCACACAGAAAGGACAGTGTTCCAAGCCTCGTCCCCACCCAGGACTCGAACCCACGACCTTCTTACTGTGAGGCCACTGTGCCACCCTACATCCAATCAGCAAATTCCCATCCCTCAACTCCCGTCCAAATTTCACCATTCCCACCTCATCTCTCAAAATCTCAGTGAGCCGGAGGGGATCCATCCCCCGAATCCCCTCACCCCTCTCAAACTGCACCACAACGGGAACAAAACCCACGTACTGCTGTCACCGACTCTCTCCCGTCACGCCATTATCACCCCTCGACAAACCAGGCATAACGGTCGTCCTCCGTTTCTTATCCCCCCGATCAACTCTCGTCCACGACCCGTCTCCTCCACTGTCCCCGCTAAGACCCAAACTACTACAGGACCCCTCTCTATCCTCCAAAACTCCACCCAACGGCACACCATCGTATCACCCGTCCTGTACAGGCCGTGGGTAGACACCCCGCAGATCCACCCACACCCAAACCCAATCTTCTGTCTCTCTCTCCCACACCTTGTTACTTCTTTCTGATCACCAGACCTCCTCTAACCCTTCTCCTACACCCTGATCTGTCTCTCTTCAGGTATCAGAAGGCTTCTTAAAGAAGACCTCCATCAGGTGTGTTCCTGCTGAATGGATTGATGGATCCACATCCCTCCACGCTGCAGAAACACTGCAGGTAAAACTTACAGACATCTGGACGAATGTGGGAGAGTGTGTGTGAGTGAGTGATATTTTAGGGACGTAGCACCAGGAGGTGCCCTCCTGGCCCAGCCTCCTCAAATCCTCCCTACCCTGAAATCTACTGCTTTGTGAAGCCAAAAACTTGTCATCTCTGGGAAGGGGAACACCTCAGGATCCTTCCGGGTGAGCTGGAGTATGCAGCTGGGGTGAGAGAGGCCAGGGCTTCCCGTCTGAGGCTGTTCCTCCCTCCGACCCGGCCCTGGATAAGTGGAAGACAACGAACCGGATGTTTTATTTTGGTGACAGTTGTAACCTTCGTCCCAGAGTTACTCGGTACAAACTATGAATGAACTGATTAGTTTTGAGGTCGTATTGATTCATGTTTTCATTTTGTTCTATGAAGTTTCTAAACGTCTAATTTTTTTTTTCTTAAAGTCCGACCGGCTCCCAGACGACGACGAGGAGGATGAAGAGGAGGATGATGATGATGAAAGCGTTGCCGCGGTCACCCCCAGTACAACCTCCATGATGTTTCAGTACGAGTACCACGTCCTGTTTTCCTGCAGCTTCTCTGTTCCGGTCCTTTACTTCAGAGGCTCCACACTCGGTAGGTCATCATTCCTAGGATCTACGTTCCTACCCTCACCATGGTAACCAGGATCTACGTTCCTACCCTCACCATGGTAACCAGGATCTACGTTCCTACCCTCACCATGGTAACCGGGATCTACGTTCCTACCCTCACCATGGTAACCGGGATCTACGTTCCTACCCTCACCATGGTAACCGGGATCTACGTTCCAACCCTCACCATGGTAACCAGGATCTACGTTCCTACCCTCACCATGGTAACCGGGATCTACGTTCCTACTCTCACCATGGTAACCGGGATCTACGTTCCTACCCTCACCATGGTAACCAGGATCTACATTCCAACCCTCACCATGGTAACCAGGATCTATGTTCCTACCCTCACCATGGTAACCAGGATCTACGTTCCTACCCTCACCATGGTAACCAGGACCTACGTTCCTACCCTCACCATGGTAACCGGGATCTACGTTCCTACCCTCACCATGGTAACCGGGATCTACGTTCCTACCCTCACCATGGTAACCAGGGTGAGAGAGCGAGAGAGAGTGTGTGGTTTAAAGAAGCCTCCTGTTGTGTTTCTCCCTCAGAGGGGCGGAGTCTCTCCTTGGAGGACGTGTGGAGCTCCATCCATCCAAACTACCGGCGTGTTCTTCAGAGTTCTCCTTTGAACACCATCAGCCAGCAGGTACGCCCTCTCCTCCTACCCCTCCTCTCACTCCTGTGGAGCTTTTCCTCATCACCGGTGTTTCTGTGCAGGAACACCCTCTCCTCGGGACGCCCTTCTTTTGCCTCCACCCGTGCCGGACTCAGCAGTTCATGCAGCCTGTGATGGAGGCTGCTCGGGATCACAGCAGGTCCGAAGCTTCAGTTCTCCTGACGTTACGTTAGAAACTCAGCGGGTGTTTAAACTCTTACTTTCCTTCCTGTAGGCCGGTGAACTACCTGCTGTCCTGGCTCAGCGTGGTGGGTCCTCTGGTGGGTTTGGAGCTCCCTCTGCAGTACTCCTGTCAGCCTGTCCAGGAGGCGGAGACACAGAGGACCGACGGAGATCAGAAAAGTTCAAACTCAGACATGGAGGCTGCTTAAAAAGACTAAATCCCTGACTTCCACTGGGTTTTTCTTACAGGATAACCTGGCTCAGAGGGAAGCAGCCATTGTGGAGCAGTGACTCTTTATGGCCACTAGATGAGGATGTTTATCTGTTAAAACCAGATGAAAACAGTTTGATCTTCATCACTTGTTTAGTTTCATTATTAAATATTTAAACATCTCTTCGTCTCGTTTTATGTCTCACTAACATATTTCATTCCCAATGGTTTCATTTATAAAGCGGACACACTCGTACATCAGTGCTGGAGAGACAGAGTTGGAATGATGTTTTCTAATTTTGAAACGAGCCGGGGCCGGGTCGCGGGGGTAACATCCTCAGACGGGAAGCCCAGGCTTCTCTCACCCCGGCTGCATCCTCCAGCTCACCTTGGAGATCAAGTCAGAGAGGTCAGACTGAGATGGTTTGGACATGTGCAGAGGAGAGAGAGAGAGTACATCAGAAGAAGGATGCTGGGTTTGGAACCACCAGGAAAGAGGACTAGAGGAAGACCAAAGAGGAGGTTCATGGATACAGTGAAGGAAGACATGAAGATAGTTGGTGTGACTGAAGAAGATGCAGCAGATAGGGTTAGATGGAGGAAACTGACTTGATGTGGCGACCCCTGAAGGGAGATGATAGAAGAAGAGCGCTTTCCAGGAGCGCTTCACATATCCATCATTCATTCCATCCATACCAGATACTGGTAAGCTACTGTTGTACCCACAGCTGCCCCGGAGCAGACTGGCAGAAGCCATCGACTCCTCCGACCATCGCCAACCAATCGCAGACACTATCCAGACGAGGCAACGTGGGTGAAGTGTCTTGCCCAGGGACACAACGACTATTTAATCTCAGCATCCATACCACTGGAGTACCAGGGGTTCCAGCAGTCTCCTATCCAAGTACAGCCCAGACCCAGCATGCTTAGCTTCTGAGGTCTGACGGGATCAGATGTTGACAGGGTGGTATGGGCACGTCGACGAAAAAAAAATGCTAAATTTTTTAATCCCCTACTGAGGGAATTCATGTGTTTGGTGGCTCCAAGCAGGCGAAAAGAGATTGCGAGAACAGCGGGTTACCATGGTAACGTTTTTCAGCTCCAGTGAATCCTAATAAGATGTTACCCTTTCACTAAAAGATGGCAACAAGGTGGCCTCACAGCAAGAAGGTCGAGGGTTCGAGTCCCAGGTGGGGACGAGGCTTGGAACACTGTCCTTTCTGTGTGGAGTTTACATGTTCTCCCCGTGTCTGCGTGGGTTTCCTCCCACCCTCCAAAGACATGCATGCTCAGTTGATTGGCCGGTACCAAATTGGCCCTAGGAATGAGTGTGTTTGTATGTGTGCGGCCCTGCGACAGACTGGCGACCTGGTCGGGGTGTACCCTCCCCCTCGCCTTGAATCATCCGGATAGGCTCCGGCACCCCCCGTGTCTCCATAAGGGATAGACGGACAAGAAGGTGACGGACTGTCTCTAAAAGCTCCACATGTTGATCCTTCACCAGCAGTCCACCATCTTTAGTTCCATAGTGAAGCAGGAAGCACTGATGATGTCACCCAGAAGATCCTATCTTCATCAGCCCTTCTAGGACCTGCTGCCATCACAAGTAACACAAACTAAGCTCAGTGATTGTTATGTAGTGTAAAAGAGGGTTTTCGAACATCATGAATTGGCAGAAACCTGGTCTGAAGCTGATGAAGGACGTCCTTCCTCTGACCTTCCTCCTCTCAGCGTCCACCCCTCCAGTCTGAGGCCCGTAACGAGCAGAGGAGACCTGCTCCTGAGTCCTGTCTGCTGAAAGCGTGTCCTTGGCTTTAAAATGAGAGACTGATTGGCACACCTGAAGCCCCCGGTGTCTCATTACTAAAAACTAACCTGGCAGGACGTTCTACACCTGCTGAGCTGATGGACAGATGGAGGAGCTCCACCTGGTGCTCTGATCGGAGCTGCAGAACCGGAAGCCCCACACCACCCGATCCATCCCCCGCCCGGCTTTCACCTTCACTCCGTTCAGTTACACTTAGAAAACAATCCGTCTGAACGGGTGTTAAAAAGGGTTTCCATGGCAGGGTCAGATTGATGTACCACTGCGACCCTAACGAGGTGAAATGACAAATTAATGATCCCAACACCGCAACCTGATTGGCTGGAATCAACCGTTTGAATGAATTTTCTTTCATTGTTTTGATAATAAAATCTCAAATACAAGCCGTAAATTTCCGGGGTATTCCGCTTATCCGGGGTCAGGACGAGGGGCAGCATCCTAAGATAGGAAGCCAAGGCTTCTCTCACCCCTGCTGCATCCGCCAGCTCACCCAGGAGGATCCTGAGGTGTTCCCCATGGTGAGGGTAGAAATGTATATCCTGGTTACCATGGTGAGGGTAGGAACGTAGATCCTGGTTACCATGGTGAGGGTAGGAACGTAGATCCTGGTTACCATGGTGAGGGTAGGAACGTAGATCCTGGTTACCATGGTGAGGGTAGGAACGTAGATCCTGGTTACTATGGTGAGGGTAGGAACGTAGATCCTGGTTACCATGGTGAGGGTAGGAACGTAGATCCTGGTTACCATGGTGAGGGTAGGAATGTAGATCCTGGTTACTATGGTGAGGGTAGGAACGTAGATCCTGGTTACCATGGTGAGGGTAGGAACGTAGATCCTGGTTACCATGGTGAGGGTAGGAATGTAGATCCTGGTTACTATGGTGAGGGTAGGAACGTAGATCCTGGTTACCATAGTGAGGGTAGGAACGTAGATCCTGCTACCATGGTGAGTGTAGGAACGTAGATCCTGGTTACTATGGTGAGGGTAGGAACGTAGATCCTGCTACCATGGTGAGTGTAGGAACGTAGATCCTGGTTACCATGGTGAGGGTAGGAACGTAGATCCTGGTTACCATGGTGAGGGTAGGAACATAGATTCTGGTTACCATGGTGAGGGTAGGAACGTAGATCCTGGTTACCATGGTGAGGGTAGGAATGTAGATCCTGGTTACTATGGTGAGGGTAGGAACGTAGATCCTGGTTACCATGGTGAGGGTAGGAATGTATATCCTGGTTATCATGGTGAGGGTAGGAATGTAGATCCTGGTTACTATGGTGAGGGTAGGAACGTAGATCCTGGTTACCATGGTGAGGGTAGGAACGTAGATCCTGCTACCATGGTGAGTGTAGGAACGTAGATCCTGGTTACCATGGTGAGGGTAGGAACGTAGATCCTGGTTACCATGGTGAGGGTAGGAACATAGATTCTGGTTACCATGGTGAGGGTAGGAACGTAGATCCTGGTTACCATGGTGAGGGTAGGAACGTAGATCCTGCTACCATGGTGAGTGTAGGAACGTAGATCCTGGTTACCATGGTGAGGGTAGGAACGTAGATCCTGGTGGTGAGGGTAGGAACATAGATCCTGGTTACCATGGTGAGGGTAGGAACGTAGATCCTGGTTACCATGGTGAGGGTAGGAACGTAGATTCTGGTTACCATGGTGAGGGTAGGAACGTAGATCCTGGTTACCATGGTGAGGGTAGGAACGTAGATCCTGGTTACCATGGTGAGGGTAGGAACATAAATACATCTTAATAAATGAATGAAAGGTCTTCATAAAAAATGTCAGTTTAATTCATTATGAGTAAAATTAAATGACTTCACACTTAAAATTATTTCCACTAAAATATAGCAAAATTCTTTAAAACACCTGTTTGTGCAAAATTAAATAGTAAAACAATTAAAAACCATTTAAAGTGAACCAGGAAGTAAAGCCTCTTCTCTGATTGGCTGTCTGTCTGAACGTGGCTGTTTGACATAAAAGCAAAAAAAACCCTTCACAATAAAAAACACAAACTGATCAAACTGAAAAAATAAGAAAGAATTAAACCAAAAAACGCATTTAAACGTTTTTAAAAGAGATTTATTCATTATTTCCTCATTTAAATTTCAAACAGTGTTGAATACATTGTTTTTTAAACTTTTAAACATTTTATTTTGAAAAATATTCACAGGAAACATAAACTTTTCCTCTTGTTTGAGTAAAAAAACGTGTTTGATGTCATTCAAAAAAAGAGCATGTCGGAGAAAAACACCTGCTGATTTAACAGAGCAAAGCAAGGTGAGACATTCAGGTGAGACAGGTGAGACCCTGTACAGGTGAGACCCTCTACAGGTGAGACCCCTTAGGGGTGAGACAGGTGCTCCTGCTTCTTTCAGGCTGATGATGATTAAACTGTGGAAACAAAAAAGAAGAAGTTGCTGCCTCTACTTTTCTGGCCTCAAACTTTGGCTCTATGACCCTGACAGCCAAATAAGCCAATCTATAGTTGGTACTGAGTAACTTTATACAGTTTCATTAAAACAGACCGGACCAGACTCTGATGTCACTCAGCCAAAACAGCCTAATGTAACCGGACCTGCAGCTCAGGATCGGGAGGCGAGCGCCAGGAAAGCAGGCGCTCAGAGAACAAGAACTGTTTATGATTATTTATTAAAACAAATCTTTAAAAAGAGAGTTAACGTATCCGGGCGCAGCCCACGGGCACGTCCGAGCCCACGGGCACCTCCACGTTCCCGGTCCGCAGCCCACGGGCACCTCCGCGTCTCGATCCACAGCCTACGGGCACTGACACCTGATTGGCTGGAATCAAACGTTTGAATGAATTTTCTTTCATTTTTTATAATAAAATCTTAAATAAAAGCCAAAAACTTCCAGGGTATTCCGTTTATCCAGGGCCGGGTCGCGAGGGCAACAGCCTCAGACAGGAAACCTAGGCTTCCACCACCTTACCCAGAAGGATCCCGAGGTGTTCCCTGTCCAGCTGTGGGACAGAGTCTTTCCAGCAGGTTTGTACGTCTGGGTCTCCTCCCAGTGGGACGGAACACCTCACCAACGAGGCGTTCAGGAGGCATCCATGGTGAGGGTAGGAACGTAGATTCTGGTTACCATGGTGAGGGTAGGAACATATATCCTGGTTACCATGGTAAGGGTAGGAACATAGATTCTGGTTACCATGGTGAGGGTAGGAACGTAGATCCTGGTTACCATGGTGAGGGTAGGAACGTAGATCCTGGTTACCATGGTGAGGGTAGGAACGTAGATCCTGGTTACCATGGTGAGGGTAGGAACGTAGATTCTGGTTACCATGGTGAGGGTAGGAATGTAGATCCTGGTTACCATGGTGAGGGTAGGAACGTAGATCCTGGTTACCATGGTGAGGGTAGGAATGTAGATCCTGGTTACCATGGTGAGGTTAGGAACATAGATCCTGGTTACCATGGTGAAGGTAGGAACGTAGATCCTGGTTACCATGGTGAAGGTAGGAACGTAGATCCTGGTTACCATGGTGAGGGTAGGAACGTAGATCCTGGTTACCATGGTGAGGGTAGGAACGTAGATCCTGGTTACCATGGTGAGGGTAGGAACGTAGATCCTGGTTACCATGGTGAGGGTAAGAACGTAGATGGTGAAGACTGTCCCTGGTGCTCGGGGACAGTCTTCCCCTGGACCACCACTTGCAGGAGCCTCCTCGCCCGGTCTCATTGTCTTTAAGACCCTGTGCCTCGTCCCTCGCTGCACGGTGGCATACGGGCTGACACACCACCATGCCACCACCTGTGTAGTCCGCCACGAGGGCTCCCCACTGTGTCTACCCCCAGCTGCCTCTTACCAACCACTTAGTGACTGCAACACTTCTTAGTGAAGTTTCTCCACCTATGTCTCGTCTTCCCCCCTGATTATTTAAACCGTGGCTCATCATCTGTGCTGCTGTTTCTTAGCCATGATGGTTTCCCTAAGTCCGGTCCCTACCATGTCATGTCTGGCCTTGCCCATGTACCCTAAAGCCTGCCCAGGATGGCTTCCAGGCTACACATGGCTATCCCTCTCTGCTAATCCCAGATTAACAGCAATAAACTGGTTAAAACTGTCTCTGCCTCTGGATCTACATCTCCATCTTCACCACCACACGTCATTAGAAGCTGATCATTTTAAATCTGTTAGTATCTGATCCAAACAGTTCGCTTCTATCAAATTAAAAATGATTTCTGGACCTGAAACTCCTCCTTTTATGTGTGAAAACCAATCAAATTAGGCGATAACTTGCTATTAAAGATTGACAGCAGAATCAGCCAATCAGAAGAAGGTAAACAAACCCATGTGAAAGCTGCTGCTGCTATCTTTATTTAAAGATAAACAAAGACGGAATGTTTTGAACGATGCACAACAGTTGGTACTAACAGGAAATACCGTTTGTTTATGGATGAGATGCGCTTTTCAAAACAAAACGAGGGGACGGTCGGTAGGAAGACGTTAGCGTTAAGCAGCACTCCACGCACTCCTACATCTTCATAAGTCGTCTTATGCATGGATTCCTGCGGACTCACGTTTGATAAATAAAACCATCGGATTTTCGGGTATGTCAGTTTATCTTCATACCTGAAAATATTTAATGAACTTCTTTTCTGTTTGTTTCAGGATGAAATCCTGGATCCTTCTGGTTACCGCGGGGCTGGTTCTGGTCTTCTTCACCAGCAGCGAAGCCAAGAGAAACAAACTTCTTTACTGTTCCGGTAAGTTTTACTATTCTCAGACAGCTCTGTCTCCA
>CACRXE010000006.1:2380000-2397500 GCA_902685375.1 Neostethus bicornis | reverse complement strand
CCTTCCTGGGATGAGCTCCTCCTCCACCTGGTGCTTTGTTGGCTGAAGTCCGAACCTTGCCCTCTGGCTTCTCTTTTCAGCCTGGTTTGACCCGCTGTGAATCGGAGAGCGACGGGCCCGGAGGATTTCCAGGTTCTAAGTCTCTGCTCTTTGGCCCCCTCTCAGTAGGACTTCCTGGGGGCGCGGGCACAAAAGTTAAACCTGCCCGGCCGAACAATGGCACATCTAAGGACATTGAACTTAGCAGGAGCGGCCGGTTGATCTCCTGGTGACCGGTGGGAAGTCATGCATGGAGAATGAGGAGGGGGACAAAGAGGGGCTGCCGGAAAGACGGGGCTCTTTCTCTCTCACTGACCCCCTCAGGAACATCCCAACACCCTGACAGGTTCCTGGTCTGGTCCCACAGGGTCACAGAGGTCTGAGGTATCAGAGAGAGTCTGATTAAAACCTCCTGGACAGGAACGGGGGGGGCTCAATGAGACCTCGTTTCTAAACTGTTCAACGTAAACTCAGAGAGCTGTAAGGACGTGGTCCTGTAGCTCCGAGCAGTTCAAGAGGGAGCCCCATGCAGGTTCAGAACAGCTGCTAGGTGGTGCAGAGCTGGATTGGGTAAAGCTTTAACAGCCACTTAGTGGAAGCCATGACAGCTGGCTCTGGGTGGAAGGAAGGAGCGGGAGATCCAAAGACGGATCGGTGCCGCTTCTGGAAGATTTAGGATCCTGGATCGATCCGTCGTGGTGAAGAAAGAGCTGAGCCGAAAAATAAAGCTCTGGATTAACCAGTAGATCTACGTTCCTACCCTCACCATGGTAACCAGGATCTACGTTCCAACCCTCACCATGGTAACCAGGATCTACATTCCTACCCTCACCATGGTAACCAGGATCTACATTCCTACCCTCACCATGGTAACCAGGATCTACGTTCCTACCCTCACCATGGTAACCAGGATCTACGTTCCAACCCTCACCATGGTAACCAGGATCTACATTCCTACCCTCACCATGGTAACCAGGATCTACATTCCTACCCTCACCATGGTAACCAGGATCTACGTTCCTACCCTCACCATGGTAACCAGGATCTACGTTCCAACCCTCACCATGGTAACCAGGATCTACATTCCTACCCTCACCATGGTAACCAGGATCTACGTTCCTACCCTCACCATGGTAACCAGGATCTACGTTCCTACCCTCACCATGGTAACCAGGATCTATGTTCCTACCCTCACCATGGTAACCAGGATCTACGTTCCTACCCTCACTATGGTAACCAGGATCTACATTCCTACCCTCACCATGGTAACCAGGATCTACGTTCCTACCCTCACCATGGTAACCAGGATCTACGTTACTACCCTCACCATGGTAACCAGGATCTACGTTCCTACCCTCACCATGGTAACCAGGATCTACATTCCTACCCTCACCATGGTAACCAGGATCTATGTTCCTACCCTCACCATGGTAACCAGGATCTACGTTCCTACCCTCACCATGGTAACCAGGATCTATGTTCCTACCCTCACCATGGTAACCAGGATCTACATTCCTACCCTCACCATGGTAACCAGGATCTACGTTCCTACCCTCACCATGGTAACCAGGATCTAAGATCCTACCCTCACCATGGTAACCAGGATCTACGTTCCTACCCTCACCATGGTAACCAGGATCTACGTTCCTACCCTCACCATGGTAACCAGGATCTACGTTCCTACCCTCACCATGGTAACCAGGATCTACATTCCTACCCTCACCATGGTAACCAGGATCTACGTTCCTACCCTCACCATGGTAACCAGGATCTACATTCCTACCCTCACCATGGTAACCAGGATCTACAGGATCTACGTTCCTACCCTCACCATGGTAACCAGGATCTACGTTCCTACCCTCACCATGGTAACCAGGATCTACGTTCCTACCCTCACCATGGTAACCAGGATCTATGTTCCTATCCTCACCATGGTAACCAGGATCTACGTTCCTACCCTCACCATGGTAACCAGGATCTATGTTCCTACCCTCACCATGGTGACCAGGATTACGTTCCTACCCTCACCATGGTAACCAGGATCTATGTTCCTATCCTCACCATGGTAACCAGGATCTATGTTCCTATCCTCACCATGGTAACCAGGATCTACGTTCCTACCCTCACCATGGTGACCAGGATTACGTTCCTACCCTCACCATGGTAACCAGGATCTACATTCCTACCCTCACCATGGTAACCAGGATCTACGTTCCTACCCTCACCATGGTAACCAGGATCTACGTTCCTACCCTCACCATGGTAACCAGGATCTATGTTCCTACCCTCACTATGGTAACCAGGATCTACATTCCTACCCTCACCATGGTAACCAGGATCTACGTTCCTACCCTCACCATGGTAACCAGGATCTACGTTACTACCCTCACCATGGTAACCAGGATCTACGTTCCTACCCTCACCATGGTAACCAGGATCTACATTCCTACCCTCACCATGGTAACCAGGATCTATGTTCCTACCCTCACCATGGTAACCAGGATCTACGTTCCTACCCTCACCATGGTAACCAGGATCTATGTTCCTACCCTCACCATGGTAACCAGGATCTACATTCCTACCCTCACCATGGTAACCAGGATCTACGTTCCTACCCTCACCATGGTAACCAGGATCTATGATCCTACCCTCACCATGGTAACCAGGATCTACGTTCCTACCCTCACCATGGTAACCAGGATCTACGTTCCTACCCTCACCATGGTAACCAGGATCTACGTTCCTACCCTCACCATGGTAACCAGGATCTACGTTCCTACCCTCACCATGGTAACCAGGATCTACATTCCTACCCTCACCATGGTAACCAGGATCTACAGGATCTACGTTCCTACCCTCACCATGGTAACCAGGATCTACGTTCCTACCCTCACCATGGTAACCAGGATCTACGTTCCTACCCTCACCATGGTAACCAGGATCTATGTTCCTATCCTCACCATGGTAACCAGGATCTACGTTCCTACCCTCACCATGGTAACCAGGATCTATGTTCCTACCCTCACCATGGTGACCAGGATTACGTTCCTACCCTCACCATGGTAACCAGGATCTATGTTCCTATCCTCACCATGGTAACCAGGATCTATGTTCCTATCCTCACCATGGTAACCAGGATCTACGTTCCTACCCTCACCATGGTAACCAGGATCTATGTTCCTATCCTCACCATGGTAACCAGGATCTATGTTCCTACCCTCACCATGGTAACCAGGATCTATGTTCCTACCCTCACCATGGTAACCAGGATCTACATTCCTACCCTCACCATGGTAACCAGGATCTACGTTCCTACCCTCACCATGGTAACCAGGATCTACGTTCCTACCCTCACCATGGTAACCAGGATCTACGTTCCTACCCTCACCATGGTAACCAGGATCTACATTCCTACCCTCACCATGGTAACCAGGATCTACATTCCTACCCTCACCATGGTAACCAGGATCTACGTTCCTACCCTCACCATGGTAACCAGGATCTACATTCCTACCCTCACCATGGTAACCAGGATCTACAGGATCTACGTTCCTACCCTCACCATGGTAACCAGGATCTACGTTCCTACCCTCACCATGGTAACCAGGATCTACGTTCCTACCCTCACCATGGTAACCAGGATCTACGTTCCTACCCTCACCATGGTAACCAGGATCTACATTCCTACCCTCACCATGGTAACCAGGATCTACAGGATCTACGTTCCTACCCTCACCATGGTAACCAGGATCTACGTTCCTACCCTCACCATGGTAACCAGGATCTATGTTCCTACCCTCACCATGGTAACCAGGATCTATGTTCCTGTCCTCACCATGGTAACCAGGATCTACGTTCCTACCTCCTGGATGTGATATGGAGGATGCCGCCGGGGTGAGGGAGGCCTGGGTTTCCAGAACGTGACCTTTTGATGTATTTTTCTGACACCATTTATTTATTTATTTTATTTTGTCGGATCAGGACGGTGTGTGTCTGTGTCTAATCCAATCAGGAAGCCAGCAAACAGAGAACCTCCAGGGAATGTTGGCCTGAGGTTCCCTAAAGGTTAGCTGGTGGTTCTGTTAGAACCTAACCTTCCAGAACGTTTCGGGAACCAAATTCTAAACGTTATGGTTCAAATTGAGGGTAGAGGAACGTTCTGAAAACCAAAAAATAACCTTTAAAGAACCAAAATTAACCTTTAAAAAATCTTCCCAGAACGTTTTGAGAATGTTAAATTGTTAGCTGTGAAGCTTGTTAGGACCAGACGTTTGGAGGTAGAGGTACGGGAGCCTCGTTTATTCATTTATTCAACAAATCAAAACAAAACTTTTTTTTTAAAAGCTGCAAAAAATTAAAGTTTAAACTTGTTCTGAGACAAAAAAAAAATCTCATTAAAAATCAGAATTAGGATTATTGATTTTAGCCCAAATCATGGGGTTCTATAAAGCATCTTTTAGGGGTCAGCGGGGTGGGGAGACGTTTAAGGACAGTGAGGTACAGTGAGGTGTGTGTGTGTGTGTGTGTGTGTGTGTGTGAGGGATGAGCAGCTGAATGGAGGAGCCCATCCTCAGTCCTCCTCCCCCCTGCTCTTTGGTTTTGAGGTACCGTTTAGAACCAGGTGACCCACCTGTAGATCAGGGTTTACTGGTCTGAGTCCACGTCGATCAACAGGTGTGGAAAAAAAAAACTGACAGAAAGTCATTGTTTTAAACTCAGAGAAACTTTTAACGAGTATTTAAGACCCTCTAGAGGAGGGGGGTTAAACCCCGGGCCTGGATGGCCAGGGTCCTAAAGGGTCCCCATGTGTTCCTGATTCAAAACAACAGATTCACATAAAGTAAAATCAACAGTGTGTGTGCGCGCGTGTGTGTGTGTGTGTGTGTGTGTGTGTGAGGGATGAGCAGCTGAATGGAGGGGAGCATCCTCAGTCCTCCTCCTCCCTCTCTTTGGTTTTGAGTGACAGCTCCTTTCTCCCCTCCGGGAGGGGGGAGCCCCCCCCCCCTCACACACACACACACACACACACACACAGTCCCCCCCAGACAGAGGAACCACAGACGCTTCATATCGACGTCACGTTCTGGTTTTTACCCGATCAGGCCCCCCCTCCTCACGGTGGACGTACCGTACCTGGTTCATCCTCACCTCCAGGTGTCTCTGATCACCTTCAAAATAAAAGACAAATCACATTTATTCATTAATTAATCAGTTTTTTAGGAAATTTTAAAAACTGAAAAGAAATGCTTTTTTTATTATTATTATTTATTTTATTTTAAAATATTTTTATTTATTTTTTATATATAGAAATTTTGCAGATTTTTTGCCAACTTTGCTCATTTTTTTCTAAATTCTTTTGAAATTTGGCAAATTTTCTGAAGCTGTTTTTTTTTTTTTTTTAATTTTGCCAAATTTTTCCTTCAAAGTTTTTTTTTTTTTTTTTTTTTTAGTTTCAAACAAAATAAATTAAATTAAACAATTTTGGCAGAAAATTCACAAAAGTATGGAAAAAAAATCTAAAAAATAACCAAGTTTTACCAAAGATTTTGATCATTTAGAAAAATTCTGATTAAATAAAAAAAATCAATTTTAGCAAAAATTCTTAAAATGATAAAAAAAAAAAAAAAAAATGCATTAAAAAAAATTTCTTTTTATTTTAAAAAACTGCTAGAGATTAAAAAATTTGGCAAAGTTTTCACAAAATTTAGTCAAATTCTTTTAAAAATTTGCCAAATTTTTTATATTGAAAAAAATTTGCTAAGTTTAAAAATAAAAATTCTTTTTGTTTTTTTGTTTTTTTCACAAAGATTTGCAAAAATTCTTAAAATTTGACCAAATTTGTTTTAAAAAAAGAATAAAATGTAGGCATTTTTTTTTAAATGAAAATCAAATAAAAACAGTTGTTTTTAAAAATTGTAACAAAAATTTGCCAATTTTTTGTTTTGTTTCTTCTTAAAAGGAAACAAAAAATAACTTTCTTCAAAAAATTATACTAAAAATATTTTTTAAAAAATGACATTATTTTAGCAAAAAACAAACAAAAAAAATGACAAATTGTGCAGAAAAAAAAAAAAAAAAAAAAGTCACTAAACATCCAAAAAAAAACATGCAAAAAAATTTCAAAAACACACATTTTATGAAAAAAAAAACCTTTTTATTGTTTTTTTTTTGTTTCAAACTGATTGAAAAAAAAAAACCAAACAAACAACGAGTTTTAATCAAATTTCTTTGTTTCAGAAAATTTTCATTCTGATTAAATTTAAACTAAAAATTAGAAAAATTCATAAACGATTCTTTTAAAAGTTTTTTTTTTTTTTTTTTTATTGATCGAAGCGTCGTCCTTTAACCTCACCCACTCACCCTGAAGCCAGCGACGGGTGAGAGCGGGACCCTGTACCCGTCTAGACGACAGGAAGTGAAGAGGGGTCACCATGGTAACCTGGCATGACCGCCCGTCACCGCCCGTCCGGTGCCACTCAGAGGGGAACGCCGGGTCTTCGTGCCCGCTCAGAGTCTGACCATCGACGGGCACGTACCTCGCCAGGGGCGACTGGAGTTCATACCAACGTGTCCCTGAGCGAGAGACCGACCCCCCCCCCGATGTCTCTTGATGGGGGTTCTAGTGGTGTGTGTGTGTGTTTGTATGTGTCAGTGTGTGTGTTTGTATGTGTCAGTGTGTGTGTGTATGTATATGTGTATGTGCGTGTGTGTGTGTATGTGTGTGTGTGTGTCTGTGTCAGTGTGTGTGTTTGTATGTGTCAGTGTGTGTGTGTATGTATATGTGTATGTGCGTGTGTGTGTGTATATGTATGTATATAAATGAGTGTGTGTGTGTGTATGTGTGTGTGTGTATGTGTCAGTGTGTGTGTATGTATATGTGTATGTGCGTGTGTGTGTGTATGTGCGTGTGTGTGTGTATGTGTGTGTGTGTGTGTGTGTCTGTGTCAGTGTGTGTGTTTGTATGTGTCAGTGTGTGTGTGTATGTATATGTGTATGTGCGTGTGTGTGTGTATATGTATGTATATAAATGAGTGTGTGTGTGTATGTGTGTGTGTGTATGTGTCAGTGTGTGTGTATGTATATGTGTATGTGCGTGTGTGTGTATATGTATGTATATAAATGAGTGTGTGTGTGTGTGTGTGTGTGTGTATGTGTCAGTGTGTGTGTATGTATATGTGTATGTGTGTGTGTATGTGTATATGTATGTACAAACCGGATTCCGAAAAAGTTGGGACACTTTAGAAATTGTGAATAAAAACTGAATGCAATGATGTGGAGGTGCCAACTTCTAATATTTTATTCAGAATACAACATAAATCACAGGTCAATAGTTTAAACTGAGAAATTGTATGATATTAAGGAAAAATATGCTCATTCAAAATTTCATGGTGTCAACAAATCCCAAAAAAGTTGGGACAAGGCCATTTTCACCACTGTGTGACACCCCCCCTTCTTCTTAGAACACTCAACAGACGTCTGGGCATTGAGGAGACCAGCTTCTCAAGTGTAGACATAGGAATGTTCTCCCATTCTTGTCTAATACAGGCCTCTAAGTGTTCAATCGTCTTGGGTCTTCTTTGTCTGACCTTCCTCTTAATGATGCGCCAAATGTTTTCTATAGGTGAAAGATCTGGACTGTTGGCTGGCCAGGTCAGTACCCGAATCCTTCTCCCACGCAGCCATGATGTTGTGATTGATGCAGAATGTGGTCTGGCATTATCTTGTTGAAAAATGCAGGGTCTTCCATGAAAGAGACGACGTTTGGATGGGAGCATATGTTGCTCTAGAACCTGAATATATTTTTCTGCATTGATGGTGCCTTTCCAGATGTGCAAGCTGCCCATGCCACACGCATTCATGCAACCCCATACCATCAGAGATGCAGGCTTCTGAACAGAGCGTTGATAGCAACTTGGGTTGTCACTGTCCTCTTTGGTCCTGATGACATGGCGCCCCAGATTTCCAAAAAGAACCTCAAAACGTGATTCGTCTGACCACAGAACAGTCTTCCATTTTGCCACACTCCATTTTAAATGACTCCTGGCCCAGTGAAAACGTCTTCGCTTGTGGATCTTTGTTAGAAATGGCTTCTTCTTTGCAGAATAGAGTTTCAGCTGGCAACGGCGGATGGCACGGTGGATTGTGTTCACTGACAATGGTTTCTGGAAGTACTCCTGAGCCCATGCTGTGATTTCCTTCACAGTAGCACTCCTGTTTTTGATGCAGTGTCGTTTAAGGGCCCGGAGATCACGGGCATTCAGTATGGTTCTCCGGCCTTGACCTTTACGCACAGAGATTTTTCCAGATTCTCTGAATCTTCTGATGATATTATTCACAGTTGATGATGACAACTGCAAACTCTTTGCAATTTTTCGCTGGGTAACACCTCTCTGATACTGTTCCACTATCTTTTTACGCAACATTGTGGGAGTTGGTGATCCTCTACCCATCTTGGCTTCTGAGAGACACTGCCAATCTGAGAAGCACTTTTTATACCCATCATATTACCAATTGACCTGATTAGTGCTGATTGGTCTTCCAGGTGTTTGTTGTATGCTCAAATGACTTTTTCCAGCCTCTAATAGGTTCTTGTCCCAACTTTTTTGGGATTTGTTGACACCATGAAATTTTGAATGAGCATATTTTTCCTTAATATCATACAATTTCTCAGTTTAAACTATTGACCTGTGATTTATGTTGTATTCTGAATAAAATATTAGAAGTTGGCACCTCCACATCATTGCATTCAGTTTTTATTCACAATTTCTAAAGTGTCCCAACTTTTTTGGAATCCGGTTGTATGTGTGTATGTGTGTGTATGTGTGTATCTCACACACACTGTATGTATATGTGTATGTGTGTGTTTAAGTGTGTGTGTGGTGTGTGTGTGTATACGTGTGTGTGTGTGTGTGTGTGTGTATGTGTGTATGTGTATATGTATGTATGTGTGTGTGTGTGTATGTGTGTATGTGTGTATGTGTATATGTATGTATGTGTGTATGTGTGTGTATGTGTGTATCTCACACACACTGTATGTATGTATGTATGTGTGTGTTTAAATGTGTGTGTGGTGTGTGTGTGTATACGTGTGTGTGTGTGTGTGTGTGTGTGTGTATGTGTGTATGTGTATATGTATGTATGTGTGTGTGTGTGTATGTGTATATGTATGTATGTGTGTATGTGTGTGTATGTGTGTATCTCACACACACTGTATGTATGTATGTATGTGTGTGTTTAAGTGTGTGTGTGTGTATACGTGTGTGTGTGTGTGTGTGTGTGTATGTGTGTATGTGTATATGTATGTATGTGTGTATGTGTGTGTATACGTGTGTGTGTGTGTGTGTGTGTGTGTGTGTGTGTGTGTGTGTGTGTATGTGTGTATGTGTATATGTATGTATGTGTGTATGTGTGTGTATACGTGTGTGTGTGTGTGTGTGTGTGTGTGTATACGTGTGTGTATACGTGTGTGTGTGAATGTACTCCCTGACGTTCCACCCCTGCTCTCAGGTCAGCGTCGGCTGAATAAGCTGATGCGGGAGCTGCAGCTCCTGCCACACCGCCTGCCAACGTGGGAGGAGCTAAAAATGCCAACTTGAATTTGATTGGCTCTCGTTTTTGTTGCAAAACAATGAAAATTTTCTGGGTTTTTTTAAAGATTTTGGTTTTCTTTCATTTTTTAACCTCTAATCAAAAAAGAAAGTTTACAAGAATGCAGGAGCCTATCCCTGGCTCATTCAAGACGAGAGGCGGGGTACACCCCAATCAGGTCGCTAGTATGTCGCAGGGCCACACACACACACACACACACACACACACACACACACACACACACTCATTCCTAGCAGCCAATCAACCTAACATGTATGTTTTTAGTGGAAACCAGAGAAAACCCACACATACACAGGGAGAACATACAAACTACACACAGAAAGACCAGGCTTATTCAAGCCTCGCCCCTTCTAGATCTCCAGCCCTGACCTTCTAGCTGTGAGGCCACTGTGCCATCCAGGTTCATCAACAGAATCAATCCCAGAGTTGCCGCGGTGACCACCTTGTGGGCGTCGTCACTTGACCTCACCATTCGAGTGTTCTGATTGGACTGTTTGTTTAACTATCATGACATCATCAGCTTGTTCCATTTATAGAGTTTTAGAGGCGGGGTCAGAGCGGGACGGAGATCACGGTGGTTCATACCAAAGATGTGTAACAGCTGTGATTTCTGAAGCTTTTATTTTGAAGGAGAGTTACGACTCTTTTGATTGGCTGCTTTAACGACCACCGTTGTGTTTTCTTCTGGTCCAGGTCCCGTTCGCTCGCTCCGAGACGCACCTGAGCGAGCTCCTGGAAACCGTCTGCGACAAGATGAGCGACTACGGGCTCCACGTGGACCCGGACACCCAGCAGAAGGACTACAGGAGGTTTGCCCCTCGGTCTGACGGAGGAGGCGAGAGCTTCCCCGACCTTAAAAACTTTCAGTTTGACGGACCGGAAGCGTCCAACGACCTCAAGTTTGCAGTGAGTTTTAACCCCTTAAAACCAAGAGTACCCCGGTCAAGGGACCAATGGGGACTCTTATTTTGACATGAACAACGCATCCCATTGGTTAACAAAGCTGTTTCCTGTTAGCTCCGACTTAGAGTAGACCAATAGCAAAGCAGGGAATTTCCACAGGAGTTCGTTTGTCGCCTTCTTATTGGCTGACTGAGCTGTCAATCTTAAACCTCAAGTTATCGCCTCATTCTATTGGTTTTCATGAATAAAAGGGAGGGGTTACTGTTTATATGGACCAATCAGCAGGGCTGGTGGATCCAAAATAAAAACCTCTGGACGGAGAACGAACTGGAGGAAGAGAGTTTAGATCTTTGGATGCTTTTATGGCGCCGGGAAGACAGGTGGATGTGGGCGGGAAGACTGGTGATAAGAGCAGTTTTTCTGCTACCATGTTTACCCTGTTGTGTGTGTGTGTGCGTGCGTGCGTGTGTGTGTGTTTCAGTGTGAGACCGTGGTGGAGGAATACGAGGAGGACTTCATGTCGGCGTTCAGTCTGGACGGTGAAGACGGGCAGGAGGATCTCTGCAGCAGCGTCTTAGGTACGTTCGCCTCGATGCCCGACGAACCCCTTCTACACCCCCTCAAACACCCTGCACCCAGACCCAGAAAGAGACTGACCCCGTCTGTTTTACAGATCTCTGTTCAGAGGGCAGCCAGACGAAGGAGGAGCTCTAACGACGGGCAGCCAGAAGGAGGAGGAGCTCTAACGACGGGCAGCCAGAAGGAGGAGGAGCTCTAACGACGGGCAGCCAGAAGGAGGAGGAGCTCTAATGACATCCGGATTTCCCAAAAATAAACTTTTAAAAATGGATGATGTCGTGTGTTTTTACACCTGTCGCTTCGCACGCGCTCAGTTCACTGCTGCTCTTAGAAAATAAGATGTATCGGCGTCTCAAAAAATGGCGGCGATTTTCTAGCGTGTGTGAATTAGAGGTAAAATCAATGCCTAAAAAAAATCAAGCCCAACCGAAATCCGCTGGTATTAAAGCCCAACCCAAGCCCGAAGCTAACCCAACATTTAGACCATGCTGATTGGTCTAGAGACAGTGTGGTGAGAGCGGCCATGCTGATTGGTCTAGAGACAGTGTGGTGAGAGCGGCCATGCTGATTGGTTTAGAGACAGTGTGGTGAGAGCGGCCATGCTGATTGGTCTAGAGACAGTGTGGTGAGAGCGGCCATGCTGATTGGTCTAGAGACAGTGTGGTGAGAGCGGCCATGCTGATTCGTCTAGAGACAGTGTGGTGAGAGCGGCCATGCTGATTGGTCTAGAGACAGTGTGGTGAGAGCGGCCATGCTGATTGGTCTAGAGACAGTGTGGTGAGAGCGGCCATGCTGATTGGTCTAGAGACAGTGTGGTGAGAGCAGCCATGCTGATTGGTCTAGAGACAGTGTGGTGAGAGCAGCCATGCTGATTGGTCTAGAGACAGTGTGGTGAGAGCGGCCATGCTGATTGGTCTAGAGACAGTGTCACTGATTCAAAGACAGGAAGCAAGGATGTTTGTAGCAGAGATGAAGATGCTGAGGATCTCTCTGGGAGTGACCAGCATGGACAGGATCAGAGGAACAGCACATGTTAGAGGTTTTAAAGTCAGAGAGGTCAGACTGAGATGGTTTGGACATGTGCAGAGGAGAGAGAGAGAGTACATCAGAAGAAGGATGCTGGGTTTGGAACCACCAGGAAAGAGGACTAGAGGAAGACCAAAGAGGAGGTTCATGGATACAGTGAAGGAAGACATGAAGATAGTTGGTGTAACTGAAGAGGATGCAGGAGATAGGGTTAGATGGAAGAAACTGACTTGCTGTGGCGCCCCCTGAAGGGAAAGGATGGAAGGAGAAGAAGTATTTTTTTCTCTTAGGTCGGACTCGGTCTTACGATCTCACCTGTAGTGTGATTCACGTGAGATTAAAGGGTGCGATACGTGTCACATTAAAGCGACTCGTTGGAGTCGTGATCGCTTGGATCTAAATCGACCGCGTGTCAGGAGAACATGAAACGATGCTGTCTTACCTGGATGGCGACGATCCACCGTAAAGTGCTCCATGCCAGGCTCGCAGACTGTAGGCGATGCATCGCAAACAGAATGCTGACACATGGGCGACGCATCGCCGGGCACCGCACCAGAGAGAGACACGGCACGGTCTAGACGAGGCCGTGTCTCTGATGGATAAACGTCTACAGATTATCGGACGTCGTTCCTCTGATAAACGTCACCACCCACCTGGTATTAAATCAACCAATGGGAAACGTTTGTCTGGAGCGGGGCGAGCGGCCCAATCGGTCCATCGCAGACTGGTTCCAAATGAACCGCTAGGTGTGTCAAGAAAAGTCAGTGTTTTCAATTTAGAAACTTTGTGTGTGTGTGTCTGTCTGTCTGTCTGTCTGTGTGTCTGTCTGTCTGTCTGTCTGTCTGTCTGTGTGTATATGTGTGTGTATATGTGTGTGTGTGTGTATATACATACATATGTACAGTATGTGTGTGTGTATATACATATGTGTGTGCCTGTGTGTGTGTGTGTATATACATATGTGTGTATGTGTGCGTGTGTGTGTGTATACAGTACAGACCAAAAGTTTGGACACACCTTCTCATTCTTTATTTTCATGACTATGAACATTGTAGATTCACACTGAAGGCATCCAAACTATGAATACACACATGTGGAAGTATAGTACATAACCAAAAAGTGTGAAACAACTGAAAATACGTCATATTCTAGCTTCTTCAAAGTAGACACCTTTTGCTTTGATTACTGCTTTGCACACTCTTGACATTCTCTTGATGAGCTTCAAGAGGTGGTCACCTGAAATGCTCTTCCAACAGTCTTGAAGGAGTTCCCAGAGATTCTTAGCACTTGTTGGCCCTTTTGCCTTCACTCTGCGGTCCAGCTCACCCCAAACCATCTCGATTGGGTTCAGGTCTGGTGACTGTGGAGGCCAGGTCATCTGGCGCAGCACCCCATCACTCTCCTTCCTGGTCAAATAGCCCTTACACATCCTGGAGGTGTGTTTGGCGTCATTGTCCTGTTGAAAAATAAATGATGGTCCAACTAAATGCAAACCGGATGGAATAGCATGCCGCTGCAAGATGCTGTGGTAGCAATGCTGGTTCAGTATGCCTTCAATTTTAAATAAATCCCCAACAGTGTCACCAGCAAAGCACCCCCACACCATCACACCTCCTCCTCCATGCTTCACGGTGGGAACCAGGCATGTAGAGACCATCCGTTCACCTTTTCTACGTCGCACAAAGACACGGTGGTTGGAACCAAAAATCTCAAATTTGGACTCATCAGACCAAAGCACAGATTTCCACTGGTCTGATGTCCATTCCTTGTGTTCTTTAGCCCAAACAAGTCTCTTCTGCTTGTTGCCTGTCCTTAGCAGTGGTTTCCTAGCAGATATTCTACCATGAAGGCCTGATTCACAGTCTCCTCTTAACTGTTGTTCTAGAGATGTGTCTGCTGCTAGAACTCTGTGTGGCATTGACCTGGTCTCTAATCTGAGCTGCTGTTAACCTGCGATTTCTGAGGCTGGTGACTCGGATGAACTTATCCTCCGCAGCAGAGGTGACTCTCGATCTTCCTTTCCTGGGGCGGTCCGCATGTGAGCCAGTTTCTTTGTGGCGTTTGATGGTTTTTGAGACTGCACTTGGGGACACTTTCAAAGTTTTCCCAATTGTTCGGACTGACTGACCTTCATTTCTTAAAGTAATGATGGCCACTCGTTTTTCTTTACTTAGCTGCTTCTTTCTTGCTATAATACAAATTCTAACAGTCTGTTCAGTAGGACTATCAGCTGTGTATCCACCTGACTTCTCCACAATGCAACTGATGGTCCCAACCCCATTTATAAGGCAAGAAATCCCACTTTTTAAACCTGACAGGGAACACCTGTGAAGTGAAAACCATTTCAGGTGACTACCTCTTGAAGCTCATCAAGAGAATGCCAAGAGTGTGCAAAGCAGTAATCAAAGCAAAAGGTGGTTACTTTGAAGAACCCAGAATATGACATATTTTCAGTTGTTTCACACTTTTTGGTTATGTACTATACTTCCACATGTGTTCATTCATAGTTTGGATGCCTTCAGTGTGAATCTACAATGTTCATAGTCATGAAAATAAAGAATGAGAAGGTGTGTCCAAACTTTTGGTCTGTACTGTATGTGTGTACTGGTAGATCTGTGTGTGTGTGTGTGTCTGTGTGTGTGTGTGTGTGTGTGTGTGTGTGTGTGTGTGTGTGTGTGTGTGTGTGTGTGTGTGTGTGTGTGTGTGTGTACTGGTAGAACTGTGTGTGTGTGTGTGTATACTGGTAGAACTGTGTGTGTGTATACTGGTAGAACTGTGTGTGTGTGTGTGTGTGTGTGTACTGGTAGAACTGTGTGTGTGTGTGTGTGTGTGTGTGTGTGTGTGTGTGTGTGTGTGTGTGTGTATACTGGTAGAACTGTGTGTGTGTGTGTGTGTGTGTGTGTACTGGTAGAACTGTGTGTGTGTGTGTGTGTGTGTGTGTGTGTGTGTGTGTGTGTGTGTGTGTGTGTACTGGTAGAACTGTGTGTGTGTGTGTGTGTGTGTGTGTGTGTGTATACTGGTAGAACTGTGTGTGTGTGTGTGTGTGTGTGTGTGTGTGTGTGTGTGTGTGTGTGTGTGTGTGTGTGTATACTGGTAGAACTGTGTGTGTGTGTTTTCACAATAAAACCTGCTGAAAAATATCAAACAAACATTTGAGTATTTTAAAACACACACCGTGTGTGTGCCTGACAGAGAGACAGGTGTACCCCTCTCTGTGAACCCCACCCCCTCTATAAAGTCCTGTGAATGATTTTGAGTGAGGGGTTTCTGGACCTCCACCCACTGCTCCGTCAGGTACCGGTCCTCCTGGACGCGGTACAACGCTGAGGGGTTTCCTTCCGCGTCCGGCGGGAGCAGGGGCCTGAATGGGGAAGCAAAAGGTCAGAGGTCAGGGTGTAGGATAGTAGAGGTGATTATGGGATGGAGGATAACCTCCGTTTCCCCTTGCGTAACCATAGCAACCACCTTTTTTAAATTTAAAACAAACAAAAAAAGGGGATTTTTCCACTTTTTTGGGATATTTTTAACCTCTTAAAGGGCCAGCGTCACTCTAATGGGGTTTATTATTATTATTATGGGATGGAGGACAGTGTGTCTTTTTCAATGCGTAACCAAGGCAACGGCTGTTTTGAACAAGAACCCAGGTCCTGGTTTGTTTACGTTGATGTCTGAAGTTAGCGTGTTAGCCAGTTAGCCGAGCATCAACACACTTTCCTAACCAGATTAGCATGTGTGTGTGTGTGTGTGTGTGTGTGTGTGTGTGTGTGTGTGTGTGTGTGTGTGTGTGTGTGTGTGTGTGTGTGTGCTGGAGCTTAGCAGGCTAAACGCTCCTTTGTGTGGGAGGAGGGGGTTCTTTGATCAGGCCTCGGCTTGGCCCGGCCGTCCCAGGCCTCACTGTGAAATCGCTCTGATATCATCCCCCGTCGCCCCCCCCATCCGGCTTTTAGAGGCTGTAATTATATTTCCGCCATGACGCCCCCCGTCCCCTTCATTCCATATTCCAAGTTTGACTAGGAAGCGTTTAGAGCCAAATCTCCCAGTGGGGGAGGGGGGTGGTCTTTTGTCCGTGGGAGACATCCCTACTTTGTGATATGTACTTTTCTTTTCTCCGCCTGTCTGCCCTTTGCCTCGGCCGCTGACGGAGGTTACGTTTATGACAGGAGCAGAATAAGTCCTCCATCACGCGTCCCCAAAGAGAGCGCCTTTATTCTCACATGAAGAAGAATAAAAGTCAGACCGTCCACCTGAAACCTTCTCACCAACGGAACAAAGAACCCGCTCACACACGGTCTGAGCGGGTTCCACGTTTAACTCTCATGAGGTGTGAAGGTGGAGGTGTGCGACCCGGAGGCATGGCCGGGTTTATGAGGGGTTAGAGAAGAGGGGCAGGCAGGTGCAACCTGGAAGAGGACGTGGAAGGGACCAGACACCGCAGCAGGAGAGCAGAACAGCAGATGATCCGACAATGGAGGGATGAACACTGAGGGTTAGATATCCAGAGGGACGACGAGACACAGATGGACATGAGGGAGGGGGAATTGGGACCAGGTGGGCTGAATTTGGAGGACGGAAACGTTCCAGAAGAGGGAGGATCCGGAGATGAGGGACAGTTTTGTTTCGACCTCTGAACCATTTATTCCGTTAAGAGGTTACAAGGGGTGCCAGAGCCTAACCCAGCTGATTTCAGGCAGGAAACACCCTGAAAAGGTTGCCAGTCTGTTGCCGGGCCCACACACACACACACACACACACACACACACACACACTCATTCCTAGCATCCATTCAACCTAACATGTATGTTTTTGGAGGAAACCAGAGAAAACCCACACATACACATGGAGAACATGTAAACTACACACAGAAAGACCAGGGTTATAAGCCTCGTCCCCACCCAGGACTCGAACCCTGACCTTCTTGCTGTGAGGCCAGCGTGCTGTCCTTTTAATGGATTTTTTTTTTTTTTTACCAAAAAAAAGCTTACTTTTTTTTCTGACTTATTTAAAGACTTATTTATTCTTGGCCCGAAAAAAAAAAACGTATACTTCTGGCTCCAAAAATTCAACATGGCGCTTCGCGTCAGAGAAAATGGCGACTGAATTGGCTTAATTTCATTGGCGGTGACCGTACCATGTGATCTTGCACTCTATTTTCTGTCAATAATTTCCGGCTTTTTAATAAATTATTTTTATTAATGTTCAGTTTTTCAAAAACTTTTTTCATCAACTTAAAAAATTATTCTTAAAAAAAAGTTCATTCTAATCCTGATCGAAACAGTCTGACCTCGCAGCACCGCGGTTTACTCACTCCTCAGTGGGCGGATACTTCTTCATTCAACCTATACTT
>CACRXE010000006.1:2372500-2375000 GCA_902685375.1 Neostethus bicornis | reverse complement strand
TTGGCTTTCGCCCGCTTGTTCTGGAACCAGATCTTCACCTGGTTCTCCTGGAGCTGGAGGTCACGCGCCAGCGCCACACGCCGCTGCTCCGTCAGGTACCGGTCCTCCTGGAACGCACACCGCAGCCGCTGCAGCTGCACGGCCGTGAACGCCGTACGTGGACGCTTGTCCTGGACGCGGGACGACGCTGACGGGGTTTCCTTCCGCGTCCGGCGGGAGCGTGGGCCTGAGGGGAAGAGGAAAAGGTCAGAGGTCAGGGTGATTATGGGATGGAGGATAACCTCCCTCTCCCTTTGAGTAACCATAGCAACCACCTTCTTTAAATTTAAGACAAACAAAAACAGTTGTTTTTATACTAAGTTTTTGGGTTTTTTAACCACTTAAAGGGCCAGCGTCACTCTTCTGGGGTTTATTATTATGGGATGGAGGACAGTCTGTCGTTTTCAATGCGTAACCAAGGCAACGGCTGTTTTGAACAAGCACCCAGAACCAGGTCCTGGTTTTTTAGGGTCAGTTTCAGATGTTTTTTCGGAATCAAGGACGCGTCGCCATGGCAACAGGCCCTTTTAAAGTACCCCGCCCCAAGAATTTTTTATTTTTTTTTAGGGGTGACCACGTGGACCAGGGTGGTTTTTATGGGATGGAGGATGCGTCACCATGGAAACGGAACTTTTTATCTGCGCATCATCAAAAAAAAAAGATAATTTTTTTTAAGACCAAGTTTTTTTTGGAGTACCAGGACCACAAAGAGGACCAGGAATACCGGGGTCACTTCTAGGGGTTATTATGGGATGGAAGACGGGCTTTCCGCTCGTGTTACCATGGAAACCACCCCGCTTTTTATTAGGCCTCCCATCCCAAAGTTTTATTTTGTTTATTGTTTTTAAAACATGGATGTTGATTGGTTGATCTGATTGACCCTCATGAAGATGACCGTAGGAATGAGTGTGTGTGTGTGTGTGTGTGTGTGTGTGTGTGTGTGTGTGTGTGTAGCCCCGCAGCAGCCCGACAACCTGTTCAGGGTGTAACCTGCCTCTCGCTTAAAATCAGGTGGGATAGGATCCAGACCCGACCTTCTCCCCACGCGACTCCTTATTTTTATTTATCTAACCCTTTTTAGCATAAAAAAAAAAAAAAAACCCGTCAGTGTTTTTTTTTTTTTTTTGGACCAGGGTCACTTATAGGATGGAGTACGGTGTCATCACCATAGCAACGTCCCCCCGCCCCCTCCGCCCTCACCCTCTACAGAAAAAAAACTAACAAAGAAAGTATTATTTTTTTTGGGGTACCAGGGGCACCAAACCAAGTCATTTTCAGGCCTGGGGGTCATTTAAGGTTTTTTATTATGGGATGGGAGACGCATAACTATGGCAACGGCCCTTTTTAATGCGCACTATGCCCGCTGACCCTCCAAAAAGTAAATAAATAAACAAAAAACAAAGATATTATTTTCATTGTTTTTTAACAGTTTTTTTTTTTTGGAGTCCCAGGAGCACCAAACAGACCGGAAGCAGGTCACTGGTAAGGGGTCAGTTTTAGGGGTTATTATGGGATGGAGGACGGACTTCCTTCTTCTTGCGTAACCATGGAAACCACCCTTTTTAAATGGACCCCCACTCCCCTCCACCCCCTACCCAAAAAACATTTTTTAACGACTGTTCTAGGAGAACCAATCAGAGCAGAGAACCAAACACGGGTTTTAGGACCAGGGTCACTTATGGGATGGAGGACCTATCACCATGGCACCTCACCCCCACCCGACACCCCCTACCTGGAGGCGGGGGGCACACACACACACACACACACACACACACACACACACACACACACACACACACACACACACACACACACACACACACACACACACACAAATCTCATGAAACTCTTTTTTTTTTTTTTGGAGTACCAGGGGCACCAAACAGACCGGAGTCAGGTCACTGCTTTTAAGGGTTATCATGGGATGGAGGACGGACTTCCTTCTTCTTGCAAAACCATGGAAACCACCCTTTTTAATTCCCCCCCCCCCAAAAAAAAACAAAAACAAAAACAAACCCCAACATATTATTTTGAAGACTGTTCTAGGAGAACCAATCAGAGCAGAGAACCAAACACGGGTTTTAGGACCAGGGTCACTTATGGGATGGAGGACCTATCACCATGGAAACAGTCCTTTTAAATGCACCTTAGCCCCCCGCCCCCCAACACACCCACAAACTAGATCTTTTAATTTGATTGGGTTTTTTTTTTTTTTTTGGAGTACCAGGGGCACCAAACAGACCACTTTAAAACTAATTTAAAAAAAACGGACCCAGAAGAGTGGAGGTTATTATGGGATGGAAACCAGAGTCCTGTTTCTTTTCTGTAACCATGACAACCACTGGTTTTAAAAACTTCTGAAACCAGAAAAAAAAAAAAACAGAAAAAAATCCCTTTGTTTTTCCGGTTAAATTTTTTTGGAGCTCCAAAAAGAACCAGGAAGCCCCTTCAGGGCGGGATG
>CACRXE010000006.1:2342500-2367500 GCA_902685375.1 Neostethus bicornis | reverse complement strand
TCTACGTTCCTACCCTCACCATGGTAACCGGGATCTACATTCCTACCCTCACCATGGTAACCAGGATCTACATTCCTACCCTCACCATGGTAACCAGGATCTACATTCCTACCCTCACCATGGTAACCAGGATCTACATTCCTACCCTCACCATGGTAACCAGGATCTACATTCCTACCCTCACCATGGTAACCAGGATCTACGTTCCTACCCTCACCATGGTAACCGGGATCCACATTCCTACCCTCACCATGGTAACCAGGATCTACATTCCTACCCTCACCATGGTAAGCGGGATCTTTATTCCTACCCTCACCATGGTAACCAGGATCTACGTTCCTACCCTCACCATGGTAACCAGGATCTACATTCCTACCCTCACCATGGTAACCAGGATCTACGTTAGTACCCTCACCACGGTAACCGGGATCTACATTCCTACCCTCACCATGGTAACCAGGATCTACATTCCTACCCTCACCATGGTAACCAGGATCTACGTTCCTACCCTCACCATGGTAACCAGGATCTACATTCCTACCCTCACCATGGTAACCGGGATCTACATTCCTACCCTCACCATGGTAACCAGGATCTACGTTCCTACCCTCACCATGGTAACCAGGATCTACATTCCTACCCTCACCATGGTAACCAGGATCTACATTCCTACCCTCACCATGGTAACCAGGATCTACGTTCCTACCCTCACCATGGTAACCAGGATCTACGTTCCTACCCTCACCATGGTAACCAGCTGTGGGTGGTCCCACTTGAGAGACTATGTCTCACAGCTGAACAGGGAACACCTCAGTATCCTCCTGGATGAGCTGGAGGATGCAGTCGGGGTGAGAGACGCCTGGGTTGCCCGTCTGAGGCTGTTGCCCCCGGCGACCTGGCCCTGGATAAGCGTAAGAACACGAAACAGAACATAAACACCGAGAGTTTTGTCAACAAACAAAGATGGCCAACCAAGTCGTGTCCTCCAGGATTGAACAGCAGTCAGTTACGTGTTTGGTTTCAGACGGGCACATGCCGGTCGAAATTCAAAGGTGAATGCCCACTGTGGGCAGTGCCACAAGTGGTTAAATCATCTATAAAAGGATGGACCAGGGTTTGGATGAAGACAGGACATGATGAAGACAGGACCAATCAGCATGGCCGCTCTCACCACACTGTCTCTAGACCAATCAGCATGGCCGCTCTCACCATGATGTCTCTAGACCAATCAGCATGGCCGCTCCCACCATGATGTCTCTAGACCAATCAGCATGGCCGCTCTCACCACACTGTCTCTAGACCAATCAGCATGGCCGCTCTCACCACGCTGTCTCTAGACCAATCAGCATGGCCGCTCTCACCACTGCCTCTAGACCAATCAGCATGGCCGCTCTCACCACACTGCCTCTAGACCAATCAGCATGGCCGCTCTCACCACACTGCCTCTAGACCAATCAGCATGGCCGCTCTCACCACACTGTCTCTAGACCAATCAGCATGGCCGCTCTCACCACTGCCTCTAGACCAATCAGCATGGCCACTCTCACCACACTGTCTCTAGACCAATCAGCATGGCCGCTCTCACCACGCTGTCTCTAGACCAATCAGCATGGCCGCTCTCACCACACTGTCTCTAGACCAATCAGAATGGCCGCTCTCACCACACTGCCTCTAGACCAATCAGCATGGCCGCTCTCACCACACTGCCTCTAGACCAATCAGCATGGCCGCTCTCACCACACTGTCTCTAGACCAATCAGCATGGCCGCTCTCACCACGCTGTCTCTAGACCAGAGGTGTCAAAAGTACTAACAATTTCTACTCAAGTAGAAGTATAAATACCGAGTTAAAAAACAACTTTAGTAAAAGTAGAAGTATCAACTCAAGTTTTCTACTTAAGTAAAAGTAAAAAGTAACCTATTTTAAAACTACTTAAAATAAAAAAAGTAAAAGTAATTTTCAGAAAAAATGGAATATTGTTAACAAAAGCGTGTTAACATGTTTTTAACCATTATCACATGCTTCAAGGAGCAGAATATAATAACTAAATGATTCAGTGTTGTGGTGTGAAACTTTATGAATCAGAAACATTTTTTTCTTAACAACCTTTATTGGAAATTAATGAACACACTCAAATGTTTATTAACACAAATAGGGCAAAAAGCAACATTCCTGCAGCTACCAAATTTCACTCTGCATCACTGCCAAAAAAAAAAATTACCAAAAGGCTTTGTTAAGCCTCAAAAGCAGCTGGTTCTCAAAGTTCTTTGAGACAGTTCGTGCTCTTCTCGGGCAGAAGACGAGTCCGGCAACACTGAACAGTCTTTCACAGGCTGCTGAGGCTGGGAGTGCCACATTCAGCCTGCGTGACAGCTGGAATACAGCAGGAAAACATTTTAAGACTTCTGATGTGTCTCCTGGGCACCCAAGGTATGCATCCAGTTGATGTGTCATTTCAAGAGGGTTAGTCTTTTTTAAAGAGGAAAACAAGTCGTCTTCCTCAGATGAAACAGAGCTCTCGCTGGCGAGATTCCCGACCTGAACCTTCAAGTGTGTTCTAATATAATCAAGGCCTGCAGAATAAATTATAATACAAAAAGTTAGTGCAGATGAAATAATATAAGACTATTGTAAAATTACTGTAATGTGCAATGGCTATTATGTGTGCTTGTGTGTGCCAATAAATAAAATGTCAGCCTCATTCCAGCGGCTCCAAAGAAATTCAAAGAATTACAGGACAGTTGAGCACTTACCAAGTTTCAGGACATTTTGATCACTTGTCCAGCAGGTCTTAAACTTAGGAACAAGAATGGCAGAGGCTATCAGCTCTGGGTCAGCAAGCATCTCTCCAAACCGTTTATCAAGGCCTAAAAGAAGGGCAGCAATCAAAGGCTCACAGAACTTGGTAGATCCACATAAATGCTGTAGTTTATTCTTCAGCAGAGTTATGGTAGGGACCAACCATCCCATCTGCACGCTGGTTTCACTTTGAAGAACATCAAGTGCCTTAGCAACTGGACTCATTGTTTTTGCATATTCTGAGAGAAATGCAAGTTCTGCTGGTGTAAACCTGCACAAATACAAAAAGGAAAATAAAATAATATAAAAGATTCAGCCGAGTTGATACAACTTCAATCTCAGAAAAAAAGATTGTTCACTAGGGATGGGTATTGGTGCCATTTTATCAATACTTCTACTCTTCCTCATACCGCTTTGTATTTGATATTTCGTCGGTATTCTTATTGATACTTTTCAGTGTGAAAACAAGTAGGGAAGAACAAAATGAAAAACTTTTAGTTTACAATCATTTTAAACACATTAATTCCCTCTGTGCTCTTACATAGTTCTGCTGCTAGGGTGAAAGAACTTTTCTCAAAAAGTTTGAAAAATAAATTATTCAGATAAATTACTTTGTTTTCTAAATTTATTAAAAAAGACTTGACAAGTAACTTGGGTTTTACTGTGGTGTTTTAATTAGGTATGTATTGCAATTTATCAAACTAAACTTTCAGCCTGCTAAAATTAAATTTGTGTTTGTTTTTCACAGTTCTGATAACAGTTTTGATAATTTTCTGTCTTTTTAATAGACATTTTAAGAGCAACACTTTAGTTAATGTACAAAAGTAGAAAATTGTTGAATCACGTTAATTAAAAGGCAAATAAAACACTTACTGGGGTATGTTTAGTTTACTGCAGACAGCTGCAAGTGCTACTTCACCCCTTTCTTTTATTATTCTCACTAGTCTTTCAACGGCTGAGAAGAATGAATTCCATCTTGTAGGAACTGGCCTTACAAGTTGCAGTTTGCAGTAGTCTTCGATTACTTCAGCTGCAGTTGTTGATCTTGAGCTTAACTTCCACAGACTAGCAGATTTACCAAATGTGGACCTTGATATTTTCTTGTACACTGGACTGTCCTCTGCCTTTGAGGCATCAACTGTGGAGACTAGATTGAGGAGATGGCATGCACATCTGTGGTGTTTGGGTAACTGGAATTCTACGAAATCATCTTCATCCAAAAGTGCTCCAGTGTCAATGAATTCACCCTCTGTGGTTTCCTCTTCATCACATTCATCATTTTGGCCACCACCATTTCCTTCCTCACCGTCTCCATCAAACTGAATATCGTTCTCTTCTGTCTGCCCGTACACTCTGAAGGCCTTCAAAAAGTTTGACCCATTATCAGTTGTTGTTCGTACAATCTTTTCTCTTATATTGTATTCTGTGTAAATGTCATTTAGGGCTCCAGCCAGGGTTGAGAAATTATGAGATCCTTTTAGTTGTTTGCAGGCAAGGGCAGCACAGAATCTTTGCATTGTTTGTGAGCAAAACCAATGGGCAGTGACCCCAATAAAGCTGCGGCGGTGTGCGGTCCAGCAATCTGCAGTAGTTGCGATATACTCAGCTTCACCGAGAACCGCTTTGACTTTTATCTTCATCTCCGCTGAGGCTTTTGCAACTTTATTCACAAGAGTGTTGCGTGTCATAACATTCACATTCGGCTGAAGTTGCTGAACAAGATCAATAAAACATGGTTGCTGGACAATGTGGGGTGGGTGCAAGCCTTGGACCACAAACTTCAGGACTGCCTTGTCTACACTTTCCTGGGAGACTCTTTGATTCTCCCACAACTTTGATTGCTTTATGGGCGGAGCCAACAAATCTTGTGTGGATGATCTCCTTTTTTGGGTTAGTTGGATGTACTTTTCCAGCTTTGTGGGGTGTTTCTTCTGTGGAGAAAGTAAAGGCATATTGAGAGTTGTGTCATTTCTCTGGAATCACAAACTCAGATTATCTTGTACTATGGTAGTAATGTCATGCTTGAAGTTTATGGATGAAAGTAAACCCACCAGTTAGGGATTGGTTCCACTGGTCTATGCTACTATCTTGACATTACTTCAAGAACCACAAGCCAAAACAAGATGTGGAGTAGGTGAGCTTGGTTATATGTGAGAAAATGTGATTTGAGTTAGGATACTAATAATTATACAATCATAAGACTGTGTTTCATAAGAATTATGTTACATGTTAATAAATATCAGACCAACATATATGATGCAGTTGTGTTTTTACAAAACCTTCACAGTATCATTCTGTGTGAATGTTATTAAATTAATAAAGCATGCATTAACGGTCCCATCTCATGCAAAACAACTCTTTCCACATTGTATCCTCTGCACATACACACGCAAAATGTGGGGTTTGCAACATGCATTACATCATAGTTATGAAAATATATCTATTTGGTGGAGCGCAGTCACAGACCCGGAACTATGAAAGGCCGGGTCTGCTCATCCCTCCGCCCATCCTGAGAAAGTACAAGCTCCGCCCTCTGCTCTCACTGAGCCGCTATTCCTCCGCCCATCTCTGAGCGGGAGGGGGAAGGCGGGCGTAAACCCGTGCGTAGCGGTTTGGTAGCGTCTGAAATAAGATTTTATCATGTCGATTAATCTAAAAAGCGTGTTCAAGCAAGAAAATAAAAAAGAGGCAGAGCAGCGAACCAGCCTGTATATCGGACGTTGAAAGTGAGTTTGTGAGGGCGTAAGGCCGGAGTGGAGGCGGGTGAGGAGGGCGGGTGGTGAGGAGGGAGGGTTTGCTGCGGAGGGGGGCGTGTGCGAAGTCCGTCCGGGCTACGTCAAAATGCGTCATACTTTAGACATCTGCTCATTGGTTGTTTTGTCTGAGCGTACCAGAAATCCACAGAAAAACGGGCTAAATCAATCTAGAAAGCCCTTTGGTGACATATACAAGGCCCGGACATCACTCTTACAAGCTAGAAAACTCTGGAAAGTCACTTTTGCATGAGATGGGCCCTTTAATGTAAAAATGTGTCTGTTTCTTAAGCGATTTCACACACTGAAATCTGCTGGATCTCTAGGATTTAAAACTCATTCATTGCACCAGTAACTAAACTATATAATAGAATCAACAATAATAATAATAAAGAAAATCTTCCATTTAATGTTTACATTACAGCTTCGCAAATCAGGAAATAAGAAAAGATGGTAGATTTGTTAATATTTTAAAGAGCTAAAAACTGCTCAATATTAAGAATGAGGTTTGAAATTTTATCTCAATTTTATTAAATAATTGTTTCAAAGTTATGCAAGTAAATCATTACAATAAAATTGATTGTAACTTTTAATGAACGGTGTAAATAATTTACTGTCTGTGTTTTTGTTTAATGAAGTCTAAAAACAAAAACTGAAATTAACTTGAACACGTATTGACTTGTTGCGCTTCTTCAACAAATTAGTAAATTTATTGTGTAAAAATTTTAAAGCGGATGTATGTAAATGTTACTTTCTGATCTTGTTTTTCTAAAATAAGAAGAAACTGTTTTCTCATAGACTTCCAGGGGCTTTTCCCCGATCCTTGCAATGCTTGGTCTTATCTGAAATCCATGAAATGCGCAAATCATCTCGAACACATCTAAAGTTCCTGCTCTCAGTTGTTACTGAGTGTTGCATGCATTTCTATCTCATTGTTAAAGCAGTCGATCCACTTAATATTAAAACAGTATTACACAAAACAACAATATTAAATCACACAACATCTTACAATCAAAACTCTAAACAATAATTTAACAGAGAGCTAATCAAACACAGTTCAATGGTTACGAAATAAAATAGAACCAGGAAGTAAAGACAAAGTGTTAGCATGCAGCTCGCCATAGCTAGCAAGGCGAAATCCGTATGCATGGCGTACTACGATTTAACTAGGTTGATCATTATTAGGTTAGTAATATGTTTTCAGCTTACCTCGACATGTTTCCTCAAATTTGAAGGCGAAGTTTTGAACGCCATGAGCTCGTGTTTCTTTGGAAGGCAGAGTTTGCAAAGCATTTTGTATGAATCGTTTTTTTCGCTCAACAAAGTCAAAAATCTCTTTCAAATAAGGCCATGGGTGGGCTAAACCAGTTTCCTTTTGGGTCTCATCCTCTTGTTTATTGTCCCGATCCCGGGTATCCGCGCTCGTCGATGGCTGGCTCATTTTTGCTTTAGGAGTCCCGTCCTTCTTCGTTGTGTGGTCCTGTGTGTCTCATGTCGGAGATGGAGCAACAGGAAGTTGCGTTGAGATTGCGTTGACTAGGCTCATCCAATCACATTCAAACTGAATGGCGCGAATGATCCGATTGGTTTTACTGACTTTTTCTTTATTTTTAACAGTGACAAAATGGCGATAGTAGCGACTACTTTTTGAAAAAAAACGAAGTAAAAGTACAGATAATTGTATAAAAATGTAGCGAGTAAAAGTAAAAAGTAGACAAAAAATAATTACTTCGTTAAAGTAGAGATAACGAGATTTTCTACTTGAGTAAGGTAACGAAGTACTCTTACTTCGTTACTTGACACCTCTGCTCTAGACCAATCAGCATGGCCGCTCTCACCACGCTGTCTCTAGACCAATCAGCATGGCCGCTCTCACCACACTGTCTCTAGACCAATCAGCATGGCCGCTCTCACCACACTGTCTCTAGACCAATCAGCATGGCCGCTCTCACCACGCTGTCTCTAGACCAATCAGCATGGCCGCTCTCACCACGCTGTCTCTAGACCAATCAGCATGGCCGCTCTCACCACACTGTCTCTAGACGAAATTAAAAAGCGCCAACTACCATAGTGCATTGGTCCCCTCATTCCAGACGAACGCTATTTCAGAGTTCGGCTCGTCGCTGCTGACGTCACAAAATAGTAACCGTTTTTGCCCCGCCCCCTTCTGATCAGGAAGCTTTCATGTTTGATCAGACACATAAAAAAATTGGAGGGAACTTTGATGAAATTCGCTCTTCTTTGGTCTCTGTTTTGGTCCTTCGGTACCGTCACTTGCTCTTACTCAGCTCCGTGAAGTTGGCCCCTCATAAAAAAAATATAAACAAAATTAAACAAAAAATATGTCAATCGTTTGTGCTGTAAAAATTTTTTGTTTGTTCCATTTTAGTTTTTTTTTAATTTTAAGAAAAACGATTTCGAAGATGACGTCATCCAGACCTTTATTTACTTCAGGACGTCGCCATCTTTGATTACGTCATCGTCAAAATCGTTTTCCTACAATTTAAATGAACTAAAATGAAACAAACAAAAATTTTTACAGCACAAAAGATTGACATATTTTTTGTTTATTTTTGTTTATATATTTTTTTTAAGAAGGACCAACTTCACGGAGCTCTCTTACTCTCACCTTCAAGGCTGTTCAGAACCTGGCATCACCCTATCAGTCTGCTCGCCCACATATACCAACCTCTTCTCGCTCTCTTAGGTCATCCTCATCTACCCATCTCACTTCTCTTCATGCCCATCTTAGCGCATCTGTTCAAACCCTCTTGTTTAGATCTGCTTCTCTAACCCTCATATGAGCGAGTGGACGAGTAGAGATGTTCTGAATCAGAAGAAATGAAGACAGGATCTTCTGAGTGACTGATTTGGTCCATTGCGAGCCAACGGTCGCCTGTTCCACCAATGGCTGTTCCAGTTCTACCCAGCTCTGTACCACCCAGCAGCTGTTTGGAGCTCTTTCTTGGACTGCTTGGAGCCACCAGGCACACACATTTTCCTCTAGGGGATTAATAAGGGATTCTCATTCTGATCCTGAATCAGACCGTCCAACCCTGCTTGTGCGTTTCGGTCTGTTTTTAATATTTGTTTTTATACTTAGTTTATTTATGTGTTTATTTTTTGTATCATCAATTATTTTATAGGTGCTCGTGAAAAAAAATTACTATTATTATTCCGTTTTGTTCCGTCGACTTCTGTTTATCCGGGCACAGGTCCCAGGGGCAACAGCCTCAGACGGTAAAGCCAGGCTCTCTCACCCCGGCTGCATCCACCAGCTCACCCAGAAGGATCCTGAGTTGTTCCCCGGCCAGCTGTGAGACAACAGCTCTCAATAGTGTAAACAATGTTTACACTATTGTTGACTTGACAACTACTGTATAGTAATCAACGACCACCCACCGCTGGTGAACATAGGTGAGGGTAGGAAGGTAGATCCTGGTTACCATGGTGAGGGTAGGAACGTAGATCCTGGTTACCATGGTGAGGGTAGGAACGTAGATCCTGGTTACCATGGTGAGGGTAGGAACGTAGATCCTGCTACCATGGTGAGTGTAGGAACGTAGATCCTGGTTACCATGGTGAGGGTAGGAACGTAGCTCCTGGTTACCATGGTGAGGGTAGGAACGTAGATCCTGGTTACCATGGTGAGGGTAGGAACGTAGATCCTGGTTACCATGGTGAGGGTAGGAACATAGATCCTGGTTATCATGGTGAGGGTAGGAACGTAGATCCTGGTTACCATGGTGAGGGTAGGAACGTAGATCCTGCTACCATGGTGAGTGTAGGAACGTAGATCCTGGTTACCATGGTGAGGGTAGGAACGTAGCTCCTGGTTACCATGGTGAGGGTAGGAACGTAGATCCTGGTTACCATGGTGAGGGTAGGAACATAGATCCTGGTTACCATGGTGAGGGTAGGAACGTAGATCCTGGTTACCATGGTGAGGGTAGGAACATAGATCCTGGTTACCGTGGTGAGGGTAGGAACGTAGATCCTGGTTACCATGGTGAGGGTAGGAACGTAGATCCTGGTTACCATGGTGAGGGTAGGAACATAGATCCTGGTTACCATGGTGAGGGTAGGAACGTAGATCCTGGTTATCATGGTGAGGGTAGGAACGTAGATCCTGGTTATCATGGTGAGGGTAGGAACGTAGATCCTGGTTATCATGGTGAGGGTAGGAACGTAGATCCTGGTTATCATGCCATGTGCCCAGCCACCCTCGTTTTTATTTACAGATAGGCAGGGCTGTCCTGGGAATAATTGTTTACTTTAACCAAGTCCAGCCCCTCCCTTTGGTCCACAAGAAAAAAGTGTTTACTTTAATTATTATAAACTTTGGGCAAAATATGCACCAAAATGGAGAAAATTGACTCTTATTTTTCAAAATGTTCTGTGTAGAAAACCGTGGTGAGAGCGGCCATGCTGATTGGTCTAGAGACAGTGTGGTGAGAGCGGCCATGCTGATTGGTCTAGGGACAGTGTGGTGAGAGCGGCCATGCTGATTGGTCTAGAGACAGTGTGGTGAGAGCGGCCATGCTGATTGGTCTAGAGACAGTGTGGTGAGAGCGGCCATGCTGATTGATCTAGAGACAGTGTGGTGAGAGCGGCCATGCTGATTGGTCTAGAGACAGTGTGGTGAGAGCGGCCATGCTGATTGGTCTAGAGACAGTGTGGTGAGAGCGGCCATGCTGATTGGTCTAGAGACAGTGTGGTGAGAGCGGCCATGCTGATTGGTCTAGAGACAGTGTGGTGAGAGAGGCCATGCTGATTGGTCTAGAGACAGTGTCACTGAGGAAAAGACAGGAAACAGAGATGTTTGTAGCAGAGATGAAGATGCTGAGGATCTCTCTGGGAGTGACCAGGATGGACAGGATCAGAGGAACAGCACATGTTAGAGGTTTTAAAGTCAGAGAGGTCAGACTGAGATGGTTTGGACATGTGCAGAGGAGAGAGAGTACATCAGAAGAAGGATGCTGGGTTTGGAACCACCAGGATTGTAGTCCTGTTCCTGAGGTTGTATACACACACACACACACACACACACACACACACACACACACACACACACACACACACACACACACACACACACACAGACACACACTACTTTCTATAAAATGTCAGTTCAGTTTATGATCGCCCATTTTTGATTTATTAATTATTCTACCAGCTGTCTCTCTCTCTCTTACACACACACACACACACACACACACACACACACACACAGCAGCGTGTGCAGACGCAGCCTGACTAATGCCGGCGCATGACAGGCGTGTTAATGATGATCATCTGCTGACCCCACACACACATGCTCAGTGGAGTCTAACCCCCACCTGGTACGACCTGCTTATCAAACACACACACACACACACACACACACACCTGGTTACCACGGTTACCACGTAGATCCTCACCGTGGTAAGCAGGGTCTACGGTCCTACCCTCACTGTGGTAACCAGGATCTACCTTCCTACTCTCACCGTGGTAACCAGGATCTACCTTCCTACTCTCACCGTGGTAACCAGGATCTACCTTTGTACCCTCACCATGGTAACCAGGATCTACCTTCCTACTCTCACCACGGTAACCAGGATCTACGTTCCTACCCTCACCATGGTAACCAGGATCTATGTTCCTACCCTCACCATGGTAACCAGGATCTACGTTCCTACCCTCACCATGGTAACCAGGATCTACGTTCCTACCCTCACTGTGGTAAACAGGATCTACATTCCTACCCTCACCATGGTAACCAGGATCTACCTTCCTACTCTCACCATGGAAACCAGGATCTACATTCCTACCCTCACCGTGGTCACCAGGATCTATGTTCCTACCCTCACCATGGAAACCAGGATCTATGTTCCTACCCTCACCATGGTAACCAGGATCTACCTTCCTACTCTCACCATGGAAACCAGGATCTACCTTCCTACTCTCACCATGGTAACCAGGATCTACGTTCCTACCCTCACCACGGTAACCAGGATCTACGTTCCTACCCTTACCATGGTAACCAGGATCTACGTACCTCCCTACTCTCACCATGGAAACCAGGATCTACCTTCCTACTCTCACCATGGTAACCAGGATCTACCTTCCTACTCTCACCATGGTAACCAGGATCTACGTTCCTACCCTCATCATGGTAACCAGGATCTACGTTCCTACCCTCACCATGGTAACCAGGATCTACGTTCCTACCCTCACCATGGTAACCAGGTTCTACGTTCCTACCCTCACCGTGGTAACCAGGATCTATGTTCCTACCCTCACCATGGTAACTAGGACCTATGTTACTACCCTCACCAGGGCTAGACTCTCACTCAGAGATACAGGGAGACGCTCTGCCATCCGGGAGGAGCTTGGAGTAGAGCTGTTGCTCCTCCAGGTTGAGAGAAGCCAGATGGGTTAGTTCAGGCGTCTGATTAGGATGCCCCCCTCGTTGGTGAGGTGTTTCGTCCTAACGGGAGGAGACCCAGAGGTAGACCCCGGACCTGCTGGAGAGACTATGTCTGGACAGGGAACACCTCACAATCCTCCTGAGTGCGCTGGAGTATGCAGCTGGGGTGAGAGAGGCCTGGGTTTCCCATCTGAGGTCATGTAATTAGACACAGAAATGTAACTGAGGATTAAAGTGTTTCTGGTATCTCAAAGAGAAAGGTCCAAACAGCTTCTGAACAGCTGCTTGGTGGTGCAGAGTTGGGTGGGGGTCAAACTGAACAGCCGCTTGGTGGAACAGAGGTGGAAGAATTTTAAAACGTCAATATTAAGAAAAAAAGTCAACATTTCATTGGATTTTTTTTTCATTACTTTTTTTTTTTTAAGTTCAATGAATCTGTGCGCATGCGCAGCGCACACAATAAAAAAACTTTTGTGAATAAACAAAACATAATTTTACCATAGTGACAGATTTATTTCATTATAGTTATAAAAACGTTTCCTTGAGGGATAAAATCATCCTTCACAACCGAAGCAACTTTAAATATATTTTTTTATTAGTTTCTATTTCCCGCCATTATTTTTGTTTTGTTTACAGTGGTAGGTTCTAGCTCCTCCCTCCCCCCTCCTTTCACCACAGTGGTACAGTCCGCGGCGCGCTTTCCTCCATGTTTCTTCCTCCATCCTTGTAATTTCCTCCAAAAGCAGGACTAATCCTCCTTTTTTAATGGATGAGCATGTCTGAGGAGGAGTGGAAGGTCTCTGAGGAGCTGTTTAAAGATGTAAAGTTTTACCTGGTTGGAGATATCGATCCTAAGGTCAGATTATTTATATTATTAGCATGTTAGCTTAGCTGCTGCTAACAGACCCTCCAAAACGATCTTCATCACATTAAAATAACATTAGATTTCATTATAACAGACCTACAGCATGTGATTTATGTGGTGGGGTTATTATGGGATGGAAAAATGAGCCAGAGCGGCTTGGTTTTAGTTAGCTTAGCTGTTAGCATCCAGAGCAGCTGCTAAACTCTGAACTTTTAACCTTTTCCTTTATTTGACCCTCACATGTTTGGTCAAATCTGACCCTTACAGGGTCACCATCCAGGTCACTCCTAGAGAGACTCTCAACATCTTCATCTCCGATACAAACATCTCTGCTTCCTGTCTTTGAATCAGTGCAACTGTCTCTAGACCAGGGGTGCCCAGTTTGTTTTGTTTCAAGATCAAACCACCTGAGATCTACCAGTCTAGTGTCAACGTCACACGCGCATGCGCTGTCAACACACAGACAAGTCCCTCTCTCTCAAACACACAGACTAATTCCAGGTACAGCCAGTACCTTAGGAGGGGGAGGGGTTACAGCAGCAGTAGCCACGCCTCTAGAATGCCATGCAAATGATGTGAGGTTCTAATGAGCAGGAAGCTTCTGAGCAATAGTAACATGTCCCTGTTGTGCAGCCGTGGAAACGTCCCGGGAGCCAAAGATTGTCGGTCGCTATGGCAATCCCTCTCTCCTATATAAACAAAACTTCCTAATCAGAATCAGAATGCTTTTATTGCCATGTCAATGAGAATATCAGAGACTAGGAACTTGCTTTGATACAGCTGTGCAATATTATAAGATGAAAATAATAAAAAATAATAATAAAAAAAAATATTCTGTTGTCACGGTAACATGCAGGTAGTGGAGCTCCTGAAAGCCGGCAAAGGGAAGGAGGTTTCTTACAACGCCTTAGCCACTCACATCATCGCTGAGGATGGAGATAACCCAGAAGTGGGCGAGTCCAGGGAGGTTTTCGACCTGCCCGTTGTTAAGGTAACCTAACGTGGTTAGCAGGAGGGTGGTTAAGACGTGTGGGCATTAATCAGGTTAACCTCTGCCTTCTCTTTCAGCCATCCTGGGTGATCCTCTCGGTCCGATGTGGAGACCTGCTTCCGTATCCTTTCATTCTGACATCGTTCACTAACAGAAAACTTTAAACCACGACGCTTGTTTTCTTTGACTGTTGATCTCACAGGGTCACCGGGTTCTCCCCCGAATCGGGACAGATATTTTTTGGGGTGACGGTGTGTCTTCCCAGGGTAAGTACACGTCTGTTTCTGATAGGATGTAGACGGACAGGGTCGTCGGAATTTGGGCTGCAACGGAGGTGTTCCCTGTCTGTGAGACATAGTCTCTCCAGCAGGTCCGGGGTCTGCCCCTTGGTCTCCTCCTGGTGGGACGTGCACAAAACACCTCACCACCGAGGCGCTCGCGAGGCATCCTGACCAGATGCCCGAACCACCCCATCTGGCTTCTCTCAACCTGGAGGAGGAGCGGCTCTACTCCAAGCTCCTCTTGGATGGCGAAGCTCCTCACCCGATCTCTGAGTGAGAGCCCAGCCACCCTGCGAAGGAAGCTCATTTCGGCAGCTTGTATCCGCAATTTCATTCTTTCGGTCACCACCCACAGCTGGTTATCATGGTGAGGGTAGGAAGGTAGATTCTGGTTACCATGGTGAGGGTAGAAACATAGATCCTTGTTACCATGGTGAGGGTAGGAACGTAGATCCTGGTTACCATGGTGAGGGTAGGAACATAGATCCTGGTTACCATGGTGAGGGTAGGAACATAGATCCTGGTTACCATGGTGAGGGTAGGAATGTAGATCCTGGTTACCATGGTGAGGGTAGGAATGTAGATCCTGGTTACCATGGTGAGGGTAGGAACATAAACATATGTAGAAAACGTACATACTGTATTTACACATCAAACATTCCCTCCGTGCCGCTGCTGAACCGCTGTATGGCCAGACAGGCAGCCATGTTTTACCTCACAGACAAGACTGGAACCTCTGGGACAGGACTAGAACCTCAATAAAGTATTCATCAATAAAATACTTTATTGATCCCGAAGGATGGCTCGGTTGGTAGGGCGAAGGTCGCTGGTTCAATACCCCGCCCCGAATGCATGTCGAGGTGTCTTTGAGCAAGATATCGAACCCCCAACTGCTCCTGATGTTGGGGTTATGTGCCATCATCAGGAATGAATGTGGGTGAGTGGGTGAACCTGGTGAATGAATGACGTATGTGTGAAGCGTCTTTAAGTCCAGAAGTTATCAATAAAGGACCATCACCAACCCGTGACGGATCGCTGCCATCTACAGTCCGTTAGTCTAACAGACTAACCAATTAGACGCTCCACTGGTAAACACATACCAATGACCCTGCTCACAGTCTGTAAACAAGAAACCTAAAGGAGTGTCTGTGTTGGGGCTCGCTGGGCTCCACGTCACCAAACCACCAACTTCTTCCCACATGAGTAGTTTAAATGACGCGGGACGTTCAAGTTCTTCTTTCGATTACGACGTGCCCGCTGCTTTTCTCTCCTCCAATCACGTGTTCCGACCTGAAAACGTCGATTTGAACGGGACCCATATTAACGACGACCGTCGGGCCACTTCTAGGAATGATTAGAGTGTCCTGGCGATGAGGGAAGCAGACAGATTCCACTGGTATGAAACCCGTTTTAAGCGGCTGGTACTTCAATGAACTTGCCATCTCATTGGCTGTACGTTTTTCTCCAACGTGTGTGTGTGATTGTGTGTGTGTGTGCAGCTTCCAGACGACCTGAACGCTCTGTGGGCGTATGTTACCTTCTACGGAGGCGAATGTCAGCTCAACCTGAACAAAAAGGTCACACACCTGGTGGTGAAGGAGCCCAAAGGGGTGAGTTCAAACGTATAGTTGGTACCAGCTAACTTTTACTCACACACTCCGAGTCTTAAATATGAGGCAGATTGAGACGTGCCGGTTAGACCCGGATCAAAAGAAACCTAACTTTTTTATCTGCTCGTTCTGGGGAGTCGGTTTTGTTATAACGAGTCGTTCCGGTTTGATGCAGGTGAAGTTTGAGACCGCCCTGAAGCATCCTGGGATCAAGGTGGTCACTCCGGACTGGATCACTGACTCTGTGAAAGGTAAGAGCCCGGCCTCCAAGACCAAACCCTACCGGACTGACCCAAACCCTTCTGGACCATCCCAAACATTCCCACACTGTCCCTGATGCTCCCAGACTGTCTCAAACTTTCCCAGACTGTCTCAAACGCTCCCAGACTGTCTCAAATGCTCCCGGACTGTCTCAAACCCTCCCAGACTGTCTCAAACGCTCCCAGACTGTCTCAAACGCTCCTAGACTGTTTCAAACCCTCCCAGACTGTCTCAAATGCTCCCAGACTGTCTCAAATGCTCCCAGACTGTCTCAAACGCTCCCAGACTGTTTCAAACACTCCCAGACTGTTTCAAACGCTCCCAGACTGTCTCAAACGCTCCCAGACTGTCTCAAACGCTCCCAGACTGTCTCAAATGCTCCCAGACTGTTTCAAACGCTCCCAGACTGTCTCAAACGCTCCTAGACTGTCTCAAACCCTCACAGACTGTCTCAAACCCTCCCAGACTGTCTCAAACGCTCCCAGACTGTCTCAAACGCTCCCAGACTGTTTCAAACGCTCCCAGACTGTTTCAAACCCTCCCAGACTGTGTCAAACGCTCCCAGACTGTGTCAAACGCTCCCAGACTGTGTCAAACGCTCCCGGACTGTCTCAAACGCTCCCGGACTGTCTCAAACGCTCCCGGACTGTCTCAAACGCTCCCGGACTGTCTCAATCCCTCCCGGACTGTCTCAATCCCTCCCGGACTGTCTCAAACCCTCCCGGACTGTCTCAAACGCTCCCGGACTGTCTCAAACGCTCCCGGATTGTCCCAAACGCCTCCGGACTGTCTCAAACCCTCCCAGACTCAACCAATCCCTCCCGGACTGTCCCAATCCCTCCCGGACTGTCTCAAACTTTCCCAGACTGTCTCAAACGCTCCCAGACTGTCTCAAACGCTCCCAGACTGTTTCAAACCCTCCCAGACTGTCTCAAACGCTCCCAGACTGTCTCAAACGCTCCTAGACTGTTTCAAACCCTCCCAGACTGTCTCAAACGCTCCCAGACTGTTTCAAACGCTCCCAGACTGTCTCAAACGCTCCCAGACTGTCTCAAACGCTCCCAGACTGTTTCAAACGCTCCCAGACTGTTTCAAACCCTTCCGGACTGTGTCAAACGCTCCCAGACTGTCTCAAACGCTCCCAGACTGTCTCAAACGCTCACAGACTGTCTCAAACGCTCCCGGACTGTCTCAAACCCTCCCGGACTGTCTCAAACCCTCCCGGACTGTCTCAAACGCTCCCGGACTGTCTCAAACCCTCCCGGACTGTCTCAAACGCTCCCGGACTGTCTCAAACGCTCCCGGACTGTCTCAAACCCTCCCGGACTGTCTCAAACGCCTCCGGACTGTCTCAAACCCTCCCAGACTGTCTCAATCCCTCCCGGACTGTCCCAATCCCTCCCGGACTGTCCCAATCCCTCCCGGACTGTCTCAAACCCTCCCAGACTGTCTCAAACGCTCCCAGACTGTCTCAAACGCTCCCAGACTGTTTCAAACGCTCCCAGACTGTTTCAAACGCTCCCAGACTGTCTCAAACCCTCCCAGACTGTCTCAAACGCTCCCAGACTGTCTCAAACCCTCCCAGACTGTCTCAAACGCTCCCAGACTGTCTCAAACGCTCCCAGACTGTCTCAAACCCTCCCAGACTGTCTCAAACCCTCCCAGACTGTCTCAAATGCTCCCAGACTGTCTCAAACGTTACCAGACTTGTCAAAGCCTCTCTTTAACCTCTCCCTGACCCGTGTCATGCAGACAGGAGCAGGAAAGAGGAGCATCTCTACCATCCCAGACTGACCTACATAGAGGAGAAGGGTGAGACCGAAGGAGAGTCGTACTCAGATGGAAGCTACAGTCCGCAGCAGTCCCGCCGGTCCAGCTCGTCCGGCGAGTCCAGCCCTCGCCGACGACCCGGTCCCAAAAGACTCAACTCTCTCTCTCCGAGCTCGCCCCGGAAGTCGGAACGCCGCGGCGAGCGCATGTTCGACGACTCAGACGACGACTCGTCCAATGAGAAGGAAGGGACCAACCTTAACTGGACACCCGCCGAGATGGTAACGCCGACTACCCCGGCGCCGACGGCACGACGGCGAGCTGGACCGCCTGGGAACAAAGACCCGGTTTCCTCCGCCGGCACCGGACTCATCAACCTGTGTGCCACGGTCCCTCCGGCGCCCGGAGGCCCGGCGGAGGCTCGCTCGGCAGCTGGCATCAGTCATCCCACACAGCCAGGTCAGTGAGTCGGAACCAAATGAACGCCCGCTGCTGGTTCTTAGTTTTAAGAGGAGCCGTGCGTTGCCGTGGTAACCACAGAGGGTAGAGATATTAGATCCCGCTCCCAGACCATCTGAACCATGCCCGCTTTCCGTAGACGTATTTCCGTGTCTGTGTTCCAGGTGTTTCCGGTCCAGATGCCGGGCCTGGCTGGAGCCCGGCTATCAGAACCCTCCGTAACATCACCAACAACTCCGACATGCAGCCGGTGGGTCGCCCCGCCAACGTCGCCCACGTGAGTGGTCACACGACCTCCTCAACGTCTGTGCTTAAATTTCAACCAATCAGAAACCAGCTCTGTTTTAAACAGATGATCCAGAACATGGGAGCCAATCAGACAAAGCCTCTGGAGCAGCCGACCAATCGCAACCTGATTCAGACTCCCGGCGGCGCCAACCCTCTGTTTAACCAATCGAAACTGGGCCAGCCGCTGACAGGGGAGCAGCTGTTGCTGCAGCATCAGCAGTTACCACAGCAACCGCAGCATCCCATGGTGCACCTGCAGCAGCAGCAGCACCAGATGCTGCAGCCAGGCGGGCAGCAGCAGCAGGGTTTCCCCCCGCAGCAGCAGCAGTTCCTCCAGCAGCAGCAGCAGCAGATGTTCCCCCAGCAGCAGCACATGCGGCCGCAGCAGCTGCTCAGACCCAACCTGCAGCACCTGCAGCAGCAGCAGGCCCTCCAGCAGCAGCTGCAGCAGTTCCAGCAGCAGCAGCACATGCAGATGCTGCAGCAGCAGCAGCAGCAACAACAGCAGCTCCAGCAGCAGCAGCAGCAGCAGCAGCACTTCCTTCAGCAGCAGCAGCAGATGCAGCAGATGCAGAAACTGCAGCAGCAGCAGGTCCTCCAGCAGCAGCAGAATCAGCAGGCGCTCCAGCAGCAACACGTGGCCCAGCTGTTTGGACACGAGCCCGGGCAGGACAGTAGGTAGAGCCCCTCTTTGTCTCCGTGTCGACCCGCTGTCGTTAACCCGCTCCCCCTTTCAGTCCCACAGGACGCCTTCCTGCTGGGCTGCGTCTTCGCCGTGGCGGACTACCCCGAGCAGATGGCCGACAAGCAGCTGCTCGCCACGTGGAAGAGGGTGAGACAATTATTTTCTTCTTGCCGCGCGGCCGCACGGCCGAAGTTGGTATTTTTATTTGTGAAAACCAATAGAATGAAGTAATAGGTTGAAGTACAAGATTGACACGATCGTCAGCCAATCAGAAGAGAGGAAATGAAACCATATGTAACATGGTGAGGGTAGGAACGTAGATCCTGGTTACCATGGTGAGGGTAGGAACGTAGATCCTGGTTACCATGGTGAGGGTAGGAACGTAGATCCTGGTTACCATGGTGAGGGTAAGAATGTAGATCCTGGTTACCATGGTGAGGGTAGGAACGTAGATCCTGGTTACCATGGTGAGGGTAGGAACGTAGATCCTGGTTACCATGGTGAGGGTAGGAACGTAGATCTTGGTTACCATGGTAAGGGTAGGATCGTAGATCCTGGTTACCATGGTGAGGGTAGGAACGTAGATCCTGGTTACCATGGTGAGGGTAGGATCGTAGATCCTGGTTACTATGGTGAGGGTAGGAACGTAGATCCTGGTTACCATGGTGAGGGTAGGAACGTAGATCCTGGTTACCATGGTGAGGGTAGGAACGTAGATCCTGGTTACCATGGTGAGGGTAGGAACGTAGATCCTGGTTATCATGGTGAGGGTAGGAACGTAGATCCTGGTTACCATGGTGAGGGTAGGAACGTAGATCCTGGTTACCATGGTGAGGGTAGGAACGTAGATCCTGGTTACCATGGTGAGGGTAGGAACGTAGATCCTGGTTACCATGGTGAGGGTAGGAACGTAGATCCTGGTTACCATGGTGAGGGTAGGATCGTAGATCCTGGTTACTATGGTGAGGGTAGGAACGTAGATCCTGGTTACCATGGTGAGGGTAGGAACGTAGATCCTGGTTACCATGGTGAGGGTAGGAACGTAGATCCTGGTTATCATGGTGAGGGTAGGAACGTAGATCCTGGTTACCATGGTGAGGGTAGGAACGTAGATCCTGGTTACCATGGTGAGGGTAGGAACGTAGATCCTGGTTACCACGGTGAGGGTAGGAACGTAGATCCTGGTTATCATGGTGAGGTCCGTCCCCTGTAGGAAGAGTTCCTCACAAGGATGTGGAAGGTGTCCATGAATTCATGGTGCAGTATTACCCGCCCCTCTTTTCTTTCTCGGACACTAACCTCCATACCATCTGCTCCTCCAGGTGATCCAGGCCTGCGGAGGTGTGGTTGACCCCACCCTGACTGCCCGGTGCACCCACTTGCTCTGTGAGAGCCAAGTCAGCAACATGTATGTTCAGGTAAGCACATGAAGCTCATGCCTCCTGGGAAATGTAGTTCTTATCTGAGTGTGTGGATAAGAGGAAACTCAGTGTGTGTGTGTGTGTGTGTGTGTGTGTGTGTGTTTCAGGCCCTGCGGGAGGGGAAACGATGCGTGACGGCGCACTGGCTCAACACCGTGCTGAAGAAGAGAAGGATGCTGCCTCCTCATCGGACCTTACACCTGCCGTTCGCTTTTCCTCCAGGAGCCAAACCCTGTTCCCAACACGTAGGACACACACACACACACACACACACACACACACACTGAATGTTAGGAATGTAGATCCTGGTTACCATGGTGAGGGTAGGAACGTAGATCCTGGTTACCATGGTGAGAGTAGGAACATAGATCCTGGTTACCATGGTGAGGGTAGGAACATAGATCCTGGTTACCATGGTGGGGGGAAGGAACATTGATCCTGGTTACCATGGTGAGGGTAGGAACGTAGATCCTGGTTACCATGGTGGGGGGAAGGAACATTGATCCTGGTTACCATGGTGAGGGTAGGAACGTAGATCCTGGTTACCATGGTGAGAGAAGGAACATAGATCCTGGTTACCATGGTGAGGGTAGGAACATTGATCCTGGTTACCATGGTGAGGGTAGGAACCAAGCGTTGGTCACCACTGTTTTACACCCTTCCTATTTTTTACCCGTGTCCCCCCTTTCTCTCCACACACACATGCGGTTCCTGAGAGTCTCTTCTGATCTCACTCAGATTGTTTCGCTGACGGGGTTTTTGGACAGCGACCGAGACGACCTGAAGCTGATGGCGTACCTGTCCGGTGCCAGGTACACAGGTTACCTGTGCCGCAGTAACACCGTCCTCATCTGCAAAGAGTAAGTATTACAAACACTCAGATTTAAAGGGTCCGAAAAAGACGGGTTCAACACAAAAAAAAACAGACCTGTCTCTTTAAGAGGCGTAATAATACGTAAATAAAACAGCAGGCGATGCGGTCGTAACGTGAGACAGGGAGGCAAACAGGTTGGTGAAGGATAAGGAGGGGAGAGGATTGGTTCTGTCCAGTGGTGAGGCGAAGGCGCTTGTTTGGGTGGGGTTGAAGAAAATTGGGCAAATAGAGTGGTAGTCTGGGCATAGGGGCCGAGGTCTGTATAGAGTTCAGAGGGTAACAGGAGAGGGTGCTGTTTCAATGACAGAGGTTGTAGGGCCCAGGTGGTGATTCGTCGGTTGCGGATGGGGCACACAGGGTTAAACGGTTCCCTCAGGGTGGTGGAAAGGCACCTGGATGGGAAGAGCGGGCGGTGTAAGGAGGTGTGGTGGGTATGAGGGGTAGAGGGCGGGTAGCGGGTATGTTGTTAAGAGCGGTGGATCTGGAGCGTGTGTTGTGATTGGTTGGGCATGGACGGGGTCGAAAGGCTTTGATTGGTTACTTAAGAAGAACAGGATTGATGGATCGGGTGTGATGATTGGTGGTGACGATAGGAGGCGGTGACGATATGAGGCGGTGACGATAGGAGGCGGTGATGCCGCGTACGGGTGCTTCTGCCGTTAAAACTCAAAAACAACAACAACAACATGAGGCATAAACAAACTGAGAACAGGCCTGGTAATACCCATACCCAAACGTGAGGGGTACCTCATCCCGATCCGGTCCCACGTTGGGCTCACTTTATGCTTTCTAAAAAACTCCCAAAAACAGTCGACCCTGGCTTGGAAATCTGCGGGCAGAGTTTGGGACATGGATGCTCTTGCTCTGATAGAGAGGTGGTGGCGTTGCATGAAGCGGTAACACCAAGAAGGTCCTCCAGGGAAGTCCTTTGGGCACTACCCGGGCGTGGAGATGATCCTCTCCCAGCAGCAGTCGTTCCTCTAGCTGGCACCACTTAGCTTTTAGCGGTGATTAGCTTTTTTGTTTCTTCTTTGTCTGTTTCTGCTTTCTTCCTCCCTATCAGAGCAGAGTTACCATGGTGAGGGTAGGAACGTAGATCCTGGTTACTATGGTGAGGGTAGGAACGTAGATCCTGGTTACCATGGTGAGGGTAGGAACGTAGATCCTGGTTACCATGGTGAGGGTAGGAACGTAGATCCTGGTTACCATGGTGAGGGTAGGAACGTAGATCCTGGTTACCATGGTGAGGGTAGGAACGTAGATCCTGGTTACCATGGTGAGGGTAGGAACGTAGATCCTGGTTATCAGGGTGAGGGTAGGAACGTAGATCCTGGTTACCATGGTGAGGGTAGGAACGTAGATCCTGGATACCATGGTGAGGGTAGGAACGTAGATCCTGGTTACCATGGTGAGGGTAGGAACGTAGATCCTGGTTACCATGGTGAGGGTAGGAACGTAGATCCTGGATACCATGGTGAGGGTAGGAACGTAGATCCTGGTTATCAGGGTGAGGGTAGGAACGTAGATCCTGGTTACCATGGTGAGGGTAGGAATGCAGATCCTGGTTACCATGGTGAGGTAGATCGTGGTTACCATGGTGAGGGTAGGAACGTAGATCCTGGTTACCATGGTGAGGGTAGGAACGTAGATCCTGGTTACCATGGTGAGGGTAGGAACGTAGATTCTGGTTTCTATGGTGAGGGTAGGAACGTAGATCCTGGTTACCATGGTGAGGGTTGGAATGCAGATCCTGGTTACCATGGTGAGGGTAGGAAGGTAGATCCTGGTTTCTATGGTGAGGGTATAAACGTAGATCCTGGTTACCATGGTGAGGGTAGGAACATAGATCCTGGTTACCATGGTGAGGGTAGGAACGTAGATCCTGGTTACCATGGTGAGGGTAGGAACGTAGATCCTGTTTTCTATGGTGAGGGTAGGAACGTAGATCCTGGTTACCATGGTGAGGGTAGGAACGTAGATCCTGGTTACCATGGTGAGGGTAGGAACGTAGATCCTGGTTACCACGGTGAGGGTAGGAACGTAGATCCTGGTTACCATGGTGAGGGTAGGAACGTAGATCCTGGTTACCACGGTGAGGGTAGGAATGTAGATCCTGGTTACCATGGTGAGGGTAGGAACGTAGATCCTGGTTACCATGGTGAGGGTAGGAACGTAGATCCTGGTTACCATGGTGAGGGTAGGAACGTAGATCCTGGTTACCATGGTGAGGGTAGGAACGTAGATCCTGGTTACCATGGTGAGGGTAGGAACGTAGATCCTGGTTATCAGGGTGAGGGTAGGAACGTAGATCCTGGTTACCATGGTGAGGGTAGGAACGTAGATCCTGGATACCATGGTGAGGGTAGGAACGTAGATCCTGGTTACCATGGTGAGGGTAGGAACGTAGATCCTGATTACCATGGTGAGGGTAGGAACGTAGATCCTGGTTACCATGGTGAGGGTAGGAACGTAGATCCTGGATACCATGGTGAGGGTAGGAACGTAGATCCTGGTTATCAGGGTGAGGGTAGGAACGTAGATCCTGGTTACCATGGTGAGGGTAGGAATGCAGATCCTGGTTACCATGGTGAGGTAGATCGTGGTTACCATGGTGAGGGTAGGAACGTAGATCCTGGTTACCATGGTGAGGGTAGGAACGTAGATCCTGGTTACCATGGTGAGGGTAGGAACGTAGATTCTGGTTTCTATGGTGAGGGTAGGAACGTAGATCCTGGTTACCATGGTGAGGGTAGGAATGCAGATCCTGGTTACCATGGTGAGGGTAGGAAGGTAGATCCTGGTTTCTATGGTGAGGGTATAAACGTAGATCCTGGTTACCATGGTGAGGGTAGGAACATAGATCCTGGTTACCATGGTGAGGGTAGGAACGTAGATCCTGGTTACCATGGTGAGGGTAGGAACGTAGATCCTGTTTTCTATGGTGAGGGTAGGAACGTAGATCCTGGTTACCATGGTGAGGGTAGGAACGTAGATCCTGGTTACCATGGTGAGGGTAGGAACGTAGATCCTTGTTACCATGGTGAGGGTAGGAACGTAGATCCTGGTTACCACGGTGAGGGTAGGAACGTAGATCCTGGTTACCATGGTGAGGGTAGGAACGTAGATCCTGGTTACCATGGTGATACCATGGGAACTCTAACTGTTTTAACGGGTATGATTTCAGACCCACCGGGCTGAAGTACGAGAAGGCTAAAGAGTGGAAGATTCCGTGCGTCAACGCCCAGTGGCTCTGCGACATCCTGCTGGGAAACTTCGAAGCTCTTCGACAGGTCAACCACAGCCGCTACGCCATCTTCACCCACCCTGAACCGCTGCAGCCCAACCCCCAGCTGGTCCACAACCTCCTCGGTACGCCCCCTCCGCCTCACCTTTAAACCTTACCCAATCCGTTCTGACCGCTTCTCTCTCATCACACAGTGGCCTGGAGAACCCCGGTGAAGGTCACACCGGAGGCGGTGACGGTAAGGAGAACGCCCGGGTTATACCCGGCAGGACGTAAACATCAGATTTTAT
>CACRXE010000006.1:2325000-2335000 GCA_902685375.1 Neostethus bicornis | reverse complement strand
TGGTCCTGACCCTCCGCCCCATCCTGATCCTCCGTCCCGGTCCTGACCCTCCGCCCCATCCTGATCCTCCGTCCAGGTCCTGACCCTCCGCCCCATCCTGATCCTCCGTCCCGGTCCTGATCCTCCGCCCCGGTCCTGACCCTCCGCCCCATCCTGATCCTCCGTCCCGGTCCTGACCCACCGCCCCATCCTGATCCTCCGTCCAGGTCCTGACCCACCGCCCCATCCTGATCCTCCGTCCAGGTCCTGACCCACCGCCCCATCCTGATCCTCCGTCCAGGTCCTGACCCTCCGTCCCATCCTGATCCTCCGTCCCGGTCCTGACCCTCCGTCCTGGTCCTGACCCTCCGCCCCATCCTGATCCTCCGTCCCTTGTTTTTCTTGTCAGTTTTTTTAACAAAAAGAGGTCTGTTTTTAGTTGTTTTTTGTAAAAAAAAAAAAAAAAAAAAAACCTTTTTATTTCTAAAAACTTCTAAAAAAAATAAATAACGAAGGGAATAATTTAGTGTTAAAAAAAAAAAAAAAAAAAGAAACTTCTCACGTTTGGTTTTTTTTTTTTGTTTTTTTTCTCGGAATGAAATATAACCAAAAATATATGATTTATTTCACTTATAAATTATTACCTTTTAAAATGATCTCGTTATATTCGTATCCCGTTACCACGGCGACGGCCAATCCGGAAGCTGGAACCCCAAACGTGAGCGGATTGAAACGCAGAGACAAACATCCTATAATAGTAACCATGACGACGAGCCTAGCGACGCTTCGGTAAGCTCAGCACCGGGACCCACCGTCCCGGTGCTGATCTACCACCCGGTCCTGACCCTCCGTCCCGGTCCTGATCCTCCGTCCCGTCCTGATCCTCCGTCCCGGTCCTGATCCTCCGTCCCGGTCCTGATCCTCCGTCCCGGTCCTGATCCTCCGTCCCGGTCCTGATCCTCCGTCCCGGTCCTGATCCTCCGTCCCGGTCCTGACCCTCTGTCCCGGTCCTGATCCTCTGTCCCGGTCCTGATCCTCCGTCCCGGTCCTGATCCTCCGTACCGTCCTGATCCTCCGTCCCGTCCTGATCCTCCGTCCCGGTCCTGATCCTCCGTCCCGGTCCTGATCCTCCGTCCCGGTCCTGATCCTCCGTCCCCGTCCTGATCCTCCGTCCCGTCCTGATCCTCCGTCCCGTCCTGATCCTCCGTCCCGTCCTGATCCTCCGTCCCGTCCTGACCCTCCGTCCCCGTCCTGATCCTCCGTCCCCGTCCTGATCCTCCGTCCCGTCCTGATCCTCCGTCCCGTCCTGACCCTCCGTCCCGGTCCTGACCCTCTCCCGATCCTCTCCCTGCAGAGGCTGCTGGCGTTGGGCGGCGAGGTGGCAGAGAGCTGTCAGAAAGCCTCTCACCTGCTGGCCGCCAAGGTGACCCGCACCGTCAAGTTCCTGTCGGCCATCTCTGTGGTGAAGCACATCGTCACCCCGGAGTGGCTGGAGGAGAGCTGGAGGAGCCAGAAGTTTGTAGGTAGGTGGAGAGCAGGAAGCAGGTCGCCACGGTAACCACGGTGGACGCCACTGACCCGCCTCACCGCTGCCACGATGTGTTTCAGACGAACAGAACTTCACGTTGAAGGACGCCGAAGCCGAGGTTCTTTATAACTTCAACCTGGAGGAGTCGCTGAAGAGAGCCAGTAACGCACCGCTGTTCAAGGTCAGCCAATCAGAGCTTAGAAGAGTTTAAACTGACCTGAACGTCCAATCAGAGAGCTTAGACTGACCATAACGTCCAATCAGAGAGCTTAGACTGACCATAACGTCCAATCAGAGAGCTTAGACTGACCATAACGTCCAATCAGAGAGCTTAGACTGACCATAACGTCCAATCAGAGAGCTTAGACTGACCATAACGTCCAATCAGAGAGCTTAGACTGACCATAACGTCCAATCAGAGAGCTTAGACTGACCATAACGTCCAATCAGAGAGCTTAGACTGACCATAACGTCCAATCAGAGAGCTTAGACTGACCTTAACGTCCAATCAGAGAGCTTAGACTGACCATAACGTCCAATCAGAGAGCTTAGACTGACCTTAACGTCCAATCAGAGAGCTTAGACTGACCTTAACGTCCAATCAGAGAGCTTAGACTGACCATAACGTCCAATCAGAGAGCTTAGACTGACCTTAACGTCCAATCAGAGCGCTTAGACTGACCATAACGTCCAATCAGAGAGCTTAGACTGACCTTAACGTCCAATCGGAGAGCTTAGACTGACCATAACGTCCAATCAGAGAGCTTAGACTGACCATAACGTCCAATCGGAGAGCTTAGACTGACCATAACGTCCAATCAGAGCTTAGACTGACCATAACGTCCAATCAGAGAGCTTAGACTGACCATAACGTCCAGAGAGCTTAGACTGACCATAACGTCCAATCAGAGCTTAGACTGACTATAACGTCCAATCAGAGAGCTTAGACTGACCATAACGTCCAATCAGAGAGCTTAGACTGACCTTAACGTCCAATCAGAGAGCTTAGACTGACCTTAACGTCCAATCAGAGAGCTTAGACTGACCTTAACGTCCAATCAGAGAGCTTAGACTGACCATAACGTCCAATCAGAGAGCTTAGACTGACCATAACGTCCAATCAGAGAGCTTAGACTGACCATAACGTCCAATCAGAGAGCTTAGACTGACCTTAACGTCCAATCAGAGAGCTTAGACTGACCATAACGTCCAATCAGAGAGCTTAGACTGACCATAACGTCCAATCAGAGAGCTTAGACTGACCTTAACGTCCAATCAGAGAGCTTAGACTGACCATAACGTCCAATCAGAGAGCTTAGACTGACCATAACGTCCAATCAGAGCGCTTAGACTGACCATAACGTCCAATCAGAGAGCTTAGACTGACCATAACGTCCAATCAGAGAGCTTAGACTGACCATAACGTCCAATCAGAGAGCTTAGACTGACCATAACGTCCAATCAGAGAGCTTAGACTGACCATAACGTCCAATCAGAGAGCTTAGACTGACTATAACGTCCAATCAGAGAGCTTAGACTGACCATAACGTCCAATCAGAGAGCTTAGACTGGTTTGAATGTTAGTTTTTGATGTGTCTGACCTCTCTCTCTGTGTGCGGGCGTAGGGTAAATACTTCTACCTGACCCCGGGCGTCTGCCCCAGCCTGGGCATCCTCAGGACCATCCTGGAGAGCGCGGGAGGTAAACTGCTGACAAAGCAGCCGTCGTACAGAAAGATCATGGAACACAAGCAGAACAAGGTGAGCCGCCATCTTTAAATCCTGGTCTGTCTGTCCGTCCGTCCGTCTGACTCACTCCTCTCGGGTTCTTCCAGAACCTTCCGGAAATCGTTCTCGTTTCCTGCGACAACGACCTTCACCTCTGTAGAGAGTACTTCCTGAGGAACATCGGTGAGGTCATCGATCCGTTTCGAATCGGATCGCAGTATTTTTTCTGATTTTTTTCCTCGTTTTTTTGCAGACGTTCATAACGCGGAGTTCATCCTGTCTGGAGTCCTCACCCAGAAACTGGACTACGACTCATATCCTTTCTCTGGACCGGTTTAGTTTGACGGGAGGAAAAGATGGCCGACATTAAACATGGCCGACCCTCACCATGGTAACCAGGATCGACGTTCTTACCCTCACCATGGTAACCAGGATCTACTTTCCTACTCTCACCATAGTAACCAGGATCTATGTTCCTACCCTCACCATGGTAACCAGGATCTACGTTCCTACCCTCACCATGGTAACCAGGATCTACGTTCCTACCCTCACCATGGTAACCAGGATCTATGTTCCTACCCTCACCATGGTAACCAGGATCTACGTTCCTACTCTCACCATGGTAACAAGGATCTATGTTCCTACCCTCACCATGGTAACCAGGATCTATGTTCCTACCCTCACCATGGTAACCAGGATCTACGTTCCTACCCTCACCATGGTAACCAGGATCTATGTTCCTACCCTCACCATGGTAACCAGGATCTACGTTCCTACCCTCACCATGGTAACCAGGATCTACGTTCCTACCCTCACCATGGTAACCAGGATCTACGTTCCTACCCTCACCATGGTAACCAGGATCTACGTTCCTACCCTCACCATGGTAACCAGGATCTATGTTCCTGCCCTCACCATGGTAACCAGGATCTACGTTCCTACCCTCACCATGGTAACCAGGATCTACGTTCCTACCCTCACCATGGTAACCAGGATCTATGTTCCTGCCCTCACCATGGTAACCAGGATCTACGTTCCTACCCTCACCATGGTAACCTACGTTCCTACCCTCACCATGGTAACCAGGATCTATGTACCCTCACCATGGTAACCAGGATCTACGTTCCTAAACTCACCATGGTAACCAGGATCTACTTTCCTACTCTCACCATGGTAACCAGGATCTACTTTCCTACTCTCACCATGGTAACCAGGATCTATGTTCTTACCCTCACCATGGTAACCAGGATCTATGTTCCTGCCCTCACCATGGTAACCAGGATCTATGTTCTTACCCTCACCATGGTAACCAGGATCTATGTACCCTCACCATGGTAACCAGGATCTACGTTCCTACACTCACCATGGTAACCAGGATCTACTTTCCTACTCTCACCATGGTAACCAGGATCTATGTTCCTGCCCTCACCATGGTAACCAGGATCTATGTTCTTACCCTCACCATGGTAACCAGGATCTACATTCCTACCCTCACCATGGTAACCAGGATCTATGTTCCTGCCCTCACCATGGTAACCAGGATCTATGTTCCTGCCCTCACCATGGTAACCAGGATCTATGTTCTTACCCTCACCATGGTAACCAGGATCTATGTTCCTGCCCTCACCATGGTAACCAGGATCTATGTTCTTACCCTCACCATGGTAACCAGGATCTACGTTCCTACCCTCACCATGGTAACCAGGATCTATGTACCCTCACCATGGTAACCAGGATCTACGTTCCTACCCTCACCATGATAACCAGGATCTACGTTCCTACCCTCACCATGGTAACCAGGATCTACATTCCTACCCTCACCATGGTAACCAGGATCTACGTTCCTACCCTCACCATGGTAACCAGGATCTACGTTCCTACCCTCACCATGGTAACCAGGATCTACGTTCCTACCCTCACCATGGTAACCAGGATCTATGTTCCTACCCTCACCATGGTAACCAGTGACCAGAAGAATGAGATCACTAATACAAGCGGCTGAAATGATCTTCCTCTGCAGGTGGCTGGGCTCTCACTCTGAAATAGAGGGAGGAGCTCGGAGTAGAGCCGTTGCTCCTCTGAATCGAGAGAAGCTGGATAGGGTGGATCAGGCATCTGGTTAGCTGAGGAGATCAAGAGACAGACCCTGGACCCGCTGGAGAGACTATGTTTCACAGCTGGACAGGGAACAGCTCAGGATCCTTCTGGGTGAGCTGGAGGATGCAGCCGGGGTGGGAGAAGCCTGGGCTTCCCGTCTGAGGCTGTTACCCCTGCGACCCGGCCCTGGATAAGCCGAGGGCAACAGAACAAAAACATGGCCGACATAAAATAAATCTAAATATGCAGATTATTTTTTTGTTTTTTAATGTCTGAATTTTCAAAATAAAAGCCTGTTTTCTGTTGTTTTTTTCTTTAACTTTTCTCACATATAAATACACCTGAAGAAGAGCAGAAGACGATGTCATCACGATGTTTGTTTGATCTTTTCTAGTTTCTTATGTCTAAAAAAAAATCGTAATTTTTTATCAAACGATTTTAATTAAAATAATGAGATTTTTTTTCCTCTAATAAAATAATTTTAAAAAATCAGACCAGTTTGTTTTTATTTTTAATGGAGAAATTCACACGTCCGGGAGCTCCAAGAGAGAGAGCTTCAGAGCAGCTGCTAGGTGGTGCTGAGTTGGGTCTCCACTAGGTGGAATGTGGATCGCCATGGTAACAATGTTTAAAGCTCCAGTGACTCCTAATGAGGTCTTAAACTGTCTAAAAGCTCCACATCTTCACCGCAACTCCCATCCTCGATACCCCCTCATCCTTATCCACCGGCATCCCAGTCTGGTGGTAGTGTGTCCAACCGAATCTAGGACATTTTGTACGCAGACATGTGGGCCACTTGGGGTGGACTTTTGGGCCAGAAACCATGTTTTTTTTTTGGGGAGGAGGTCCAGGTTTGTGTCTGCTTCTGCTGCCTGAGCCAGTCTATCTGGATGCAGGGCCTAGGGCTGAAGGACCTGTATGAGTCAGATGAGTTCCGCCTGTTCTGGGGGCAGCTGGTGGATGAAGTACTTAGTTTTTGTACAAAAGTAATTGGTGTAAAAGTATTCGATCATAATTCAAATGTCATTTTTTGTGCTATAGGGTCACAAATGAATACTCTGGAGGGGCGTAACGCCCCCCATTCCCGCCTCTTCTGGTCCACAAAAAAAAAAGAAGAAGAAAGGAAAGGGGACAAGGCAAGCTATCCTCTTAAAGGGCCAGCGTATGGGCACCAAAATGGAGGAAAATGATACTTATGTTCTGGGAGGGACGAGGAGGTAGGCCCTCAGTCCTCCTATACTGGCTTTGTCAATGACCTCACGAACGCCTCCGACCCCTCCCCCATTTTTAAATCCTAGAACCGCCCCTGCTCTGTGTAACAACGGCTCAACTTTTTATTAAGAAGTAAACACAAAAAAAAAATGATCTTCTGACTCTTTAATTTTTAAGTTTTTTGGCGGAAAATATTTACTCTAGATTCTGATTGGTCCTCGACTCATGACGTCTTCTCTTGATCAACTACTCCTTTTGATTTTGGCGATGCGGCTTTGAAACGCGCTAAAAAAATTGTGTTTTTTTTTGTTTTTTTTTTAAATTCCTGAACAAAAATGTAACGAAAAATTATAAACACACTTTTAAAAAGTAGCAAAGTAAAAGTACAGGTCTCAAATTTTACTCAAATAAAGTACAGATACACAATTTTTTTACTTAAGTACAGAGCAATGGAGAGTGTGGAAAAGAGGTGAAGAAGAGTGTGCAGGCAGGCTGGAACGGGTGGAGGAAAGTATCAGGTGTGATGTGTGATAGAAGAGTTTCAGATAAAATGAAAGGAAAAGTGTAGAAAACCGTGGTGAGAGCGGCCATGCTGATTGGTCTAGAGACAGTGTGGTGAGAGCGGCCATGCTGATTGGTCTAGAGACAGTGTGGTGAGAGCGGCCATGCTGATTGGTCTAGAGACAGTGTGGTGAGAGCGGCCATGCTGATTGGTCTAGAGACAGTGTGGTGAGAGCAACCATGCTGATTGGTCTAGAGACAGTGTCACTGATTCAAAGACAGGAAACAGAGATGTTTGTATCAGAGATGAAGATGCTGAGGATCTCTCTGGGAGTGACCAGGATCAGAGGAACAGCACATGTTAGAGGTTTTAAAGTCAGAGAGGTCAGACTGAGATGGTTTGGACATGTACAGAGGAGAGAGAGAGAGTACATCAGAAGAAGGATGCTGGGTTTGGAACCACCAGGAAAGAGGACTAGAGGAAGACCAAAGAGGAGGTTCATGGATACAGTGAAGGAAGACATGAAGATAGTTGGTGTGACCGAAGAGGATGCAGCAGATAGGGTTAGATGGAAGAAACTGACTTGATGTGGCGCCCCCTGAAGGGAAATGCTGGAAGAAGAATCAAGCCACCCTCACCAACCAGCCCAGAACCAACAACATCTGTGAGGGCTGGTGTGCCACTCCAACCCCACTGTCTGGAAGCTGATTGGGTGCTTGCAGGCTGAGGCTGCCCCCGTCGATGGTATTCTGCTCCAGGAGGAGCGTGGGGGATCCGTCCTTCCAATCGTGGGAAGATGGTGTACCAGGAGCTTCAGGTTCGTCTCCACAACCTGGTGCTTGACTTAAACACAGGCAAGAAGACCATCCCTGCCTTCCATCGTGGCATCAGTCACAACCTTCGTGGAGGAAAACCAAACTTGTAAAAAATTGTGATATTTTATGTAAAAAATTGTGATATTTTCACTGGATTTCTGTGATATTTCTGTGATAATGTTTCCTGTTAAATTGAATAAAACAGTTTTATTACACAAAATAATTGCTTTCAGTCAGTTTTATCCCAAATGTCCTAGGTTGCCGTTTCTTGGCCAAAATGTCCGTGGACAGAATGTCCGTTCACCTGTCCAACCTGGCAACCCAAAATCTGGAGTCCAGAATGGATCCACAAAGCCAGGCCGTGAAGAACACCAAACTGGTCTCTCTGTATTTCACTGGGTCTAAATGAGCGCCTTCAGTTCCTCAAGCGAGCAACCGGTTTCCATGGAAACCGAAAAAACACAAAGCCGGAAGCACGGAAGAATACGATCATGGTGAACTGATCCCAAGTCGAGTTTGAGTATCCAACCAGAACCTCCAGAGCAGGACGTCAAACTCAGGTCTTGGTGGGACGCTATTCCTACCTCACCAGGGAAATCTGTGTGCTCCTACACCGCAGCAGGCTGCCACGACGGCGCCAACGGTGGGAGAAACGGGGGGTTAGGCGTCTACTCCAACGACCCAAGACGTGCAATCAATGGGATGTGAACCCGCAAACTTCTGGTTTACTTCCGGTCCGCGGGCGAACGCTCTAACCACTGAGCTGCCTTCTGTGTGTTCTTCCATCTACACACCTGATCCAGGTTTCTGAGTCAAAGTACCTAATTTGATTGGCTGTTGAACAGCCTTTATGTCCCTCAGACATACTGAACCAGGACCACATGGTAAACCCTGACGCCAGCGGCCCTACAGACCCGGATCTTGACACCTCAGCTCTCGCGACTCTCCAAAAAGAGACAATAAAGCAGCTTTTTTTCTTGTCTTTTTGGAGATTTTTTTTAAGTTTGTAAAATAAAAGCATGTTGTTAAGCTTGTTCTCAATGAGCAGCTCCTCCCATAGCGCTGCCTGCCTGTGGAATGTGTGTGATGTTGACACCGGACCGGTGGATCTCAGGAAGTAGCTCTTGGCACCGTTAGGGTAATCCCTCATTCATCCAGGGGTCCATTGTAGAGAGGTCTTCAGGACTGTGTGTTTGATGATCGAGACGTTTCAACTTCCACCCAGAGATCATTTCCAATCTTAGAACTGGTTCTAGATAAACTAACCTGATTGGTCCAACCCGTAAGGAGGAGGAGCTAACGTTGCAACACACCTGTGACCTGTTAAACACTGATAGGGTGGGTCGTAGTTAACCGCAAAGGGAGGGGTATCCTGCCTTTTTAGGCCCCGCCCACACGTAGCCGGGTATTTTTGAAAACGCATTTCTGCTGTCCTCCATTTTAGGAAAACGCTCGCGTCCTCACGTAGCCGTTTTCAAAATATCCGCGTCCACGCGGGCCGTTTAAATACGCTTCTGAGTGTGATTATGAGCCAGACCAGTAGTGGGCAGGATTGATGTAAACACAAGTTTTCAGCTATCCAATCAGAATGCCTCTGACGTCATTTCCGCTAAACCTGAAACATGGCAGCAGGCGTCTTGTTTGTGTGGACCGACAAGGAGGCGGAATTGTTTTTAAAAGATAATAAAACACTGGAAAATATAGACGATCTAAACAAGGACGCACACGGATGACGTATGTGCAATACTGGTCGCAGGTAGTGACGCACGTCCGCACGCAAACGCAAAGACGGAGTTTTCCAAAATCTCCACTTTGGCGGGAGTTTTTAAAAGCGACTGTTTTGAGTGAAAAAAGCGTCCGTTTTTGTGTGGACTGTAAAACAGATAAAAATGTATGCGTTTTCAAAAATACCCGCAACGTGTGAAACACACACACACACACACACACACATTCACTGAGATCTACCAGCACACACACACACACACACACACACACACACACACACACACACACACACACACACACACACACACACACACACACACACACTCACTGAGATCTACCAGCACACACACACACACACACACACACACACTCACTGAGATCTACCAGCACACACACACACACACACACACACACA
>CACRXE010000006.1:2307500-2322500 GCA_902685375.1 Neostethus bicornis | reverse complement strand
ATCTTAACGAGGTGGGCAACTTATTCCAGTCCGAGGGAGCTTTATGTTGAAATGCTCCACGACCGACTTCTTTGTGAATGTGTGGAACTGAAAAGGTGAGACAGTGAGTTCTCCTAAGAGAGAATGAAGAGGCTACAAGAACTAAAAATTGCTTCAGATAAAAAAGAAAAATAATTAAATTTAAAAATGAGTTGAATCTCTGGGAACGCTGTAACCAGTTAATTTGATCAAATAAAAAACAATGATGAGTTAAATAAGGACAATTTAAAATAAATCTGCAAAGTGTATTGAAGAGAACATTCAATGGTTTCAGATGTGAGGCATATGTATTTTGATATATTGTCTTGGCATTGTCAAGTTAAACCAGTAAATCTAAACCAAATCTCTCGCTGCCCACCCAACTGGAGTGCATCACACAGCAAGCCAAGCACTCCGTGCTCCTCTCAGCACCCACTCTGCTCCCAGTAATCTGCTCGCCTGTGCATTCCCATTGTTCCGGACACAGACTTCAGCTCAAAGCTTCAACCAAAGACACTACTGGTATGATGGAACTATATATTTCCAAATGGACAGTACCAAATGCATTGTCTGTACCCTTTTCTTTATTCTTAGACTTGTTCTGTGGTTGAAACTGGTATTTAGAAGTGTAATTGTTTGAGTTGAATTCATTGATTGTATAAATTGATTTTCATTGGAACATTTGTTGATTAGATTAAAGGTCCCCTATTATGCAAAACTGACTTTTATGAGGTTTTAACCTTTTATTTTACTTAGTACTGCCCCAAACAATCCCCCAAAGTGTGTTTTATTGTGATTCATGCTATTTTGAGATATTTAAATTCAAAGTAAGGGGCGTGTTCTCCAAACCTCTAACGACTGGTGGAACATAGTGACGTACATCTGTTTTTTGTTCAGCCCCCTGCAGCTCAAACACCCTCCCCCACTTCTACCTGCTCTCCACCCTGATATCCACCCATTTCCGTGCTTCACTCTACTGTGAAGCACACCTCGCCCCTCCCGCTCCACGCTGTGCTGGGTGGGTAGGGAAATCACAATGAATGACAACCAATCGCAACCAACGGGGCGGGTCCCGGGAAAAAAAAAAGAAAAAAACACTGAAACAAGCTGTTTTGAGTTCCGGGTATGAAACTGCGCTCCTAAACAGGCTAGTATTTATAACCTTTTGTGTTGAGATTGTGGCGGAATGTAAAATTAAGCATATCAGATACATAGCACAGGATAAATTAAGGGAAAAAAAGCATAATAGGGGACCTTTAAATTAGGTGATGCAGAGTGAAGCAACCTGGTGGTTGACTTAGGATCAGTTAGCGGGGTACCAGTAGATCATGATCCTGTCCAGAGGGCACCACCGGTTGGTCCATCATCAACACCATAAACCAGGCATGGGCAAACTACGGCCCGCGGGCCACTAGCGTTAAACGGTTTAATCCGTCCCGCTAAGCTTGAAAATGTTTCTCCGTGATGCGCACTGATATAAAAAGTCCTCGCGTCCTCTACACGCACATAAACAAACGCGCGAAAGCCATTGGGGTCACTACACGTGTGTAATCTAGCGCTGGATGCACGTTTTTTAAGCGCTACATTTGAAATTTAACGCACTTTTGATGTTTTTGAAATAGAAAAAAAAGCCAGTCAGAAAGAGAGTGATGGTGACTTCTAGAAGAATCAGAGACCTTCAAAATAAAAGTTATTCCTTTTGTTTTTAGGGTTTAAAGACTCTTTTTATTTGAAATCAAAGCACATTTTTTTCTCCTCCAATGAGGTGAGGTTACCAAAGCATGTTGCCCACCAATCAAAACGTTTGCCACCCCTCCCTAAACCAGACGTGTCAAAAGTACCAACATTTTCTACTCAAGTAGAAGTATAAATATCGAGTTAAAAAACTACTTTAGTAAAAGTAGAAGTATCAACTCAAGTTTTCTACTTAAGTAAAAGTAAAAAGTAACCTATTTTAAAACTACTTCAAGTAAAAAAAGTAAAAGTAATTTTCAGAAAAAAAGGAATATTGTTAACAAAAGCGTATGAACATATTTTTTAACTATTATCCCATGCTTTAAGGAGCAGAAAATATGATAACAAATGAAAGTGTTTTGGTGAAACTTTATGAATCAGAAACATTTATTTCTTAATAATCTTTATTGGAAATCGATTATTGAACACAATCAAATGTATTAACATAAGCAGGGCATTATGTAACGTCCCTTCAGCTACCAAGCTTCACTCTGCATCACCTAATTTAACCAACTTCAAGACACAAACACACTCAATGTAAAAAAAAAAATAAATGAAAAAAAAATGACCAAAAGGCTTTTTCAAGTCTTGAAGGCAGCTAGTTTTCAAAGTTCTTTGAGGCAATACTGAATAGTCTTTATCAAGTTGATAAGGTTGGGAGTGCCACATACAGCCTGCGTGACACCTGGAACACAGCAGGGAAAGATTTCAAGACATCTGAGCTCCCAAGGAATGAATCCAGTAGATGGCTGGCTCATTTTTTTTAGCACTGGTCCTGTCGTTCAGCGTTGTGTGTGTTTGTGTGTGTGTGGCGGGTGTGGGCGGCGGGGCGCATGCGTGCGTGCTGTGTGTCACGTGTTGAATTGATGAAGCAAGAGGAAGTCGTATTGAGATTGCGTTAGCTCTCCTCATCCAACCACATTCAAATCAAATGGCGCGATTGATCCGGATTGGTTTTTATTGACTTTTTTCTTTATTTTTAACAGTGACAAAGTAGCGACTACTTTTTATAAAATTAACGAAGTAAAAGTACAGATAATTGCATAAAAAAAGTAGTGAGTAAAAGTAAAAAGTAGACAAAAAAATAATTACTTCGGTAAAGTAAAGATAACGAGATTTTCTACTTGAGTAAGGTAACGAAGTAGTTCTACTTCGTTACTTGACACCTCCGCCCTAAACACACCTGAAGAAGAACGGAGGATGATGACGTCACCATGTCCGATCTTTTCCACTTCCTAATAAAATCTGTTTAAACGAGTTTCCAAATAAAAACCAGTGCGCCGCAGGTCGAGAATTCCTGGCAGATTTGATTTAATTATCCGTTAATGAGGGAGTGGGGTAGTTACTGCTCAGACCCAGACTGATGCCCCGGGCAGGGGGATGGACGGGGGGCGTGTTGCCCTGGAAAACTACCCCCCGCCAAGGTCATGTGCTAAATATACCGGAAAAACTATGGCGAACAATGAGGGATAAAAATAAAAAACTTTGAGTCTGAGAAACAGAGATGAAAAGATACTGAAACCGTTCATGTGCCAGGAAGACTGAGTTAGGGTCTCGTGGGCACGCAGTATGCCCAGGTTCAGGGGCCTCGTTTATCACCAACTTCCAAACAAACCGAGGAAATTCATGAAAGTGTAACCGGACCGCCAGTTCAAGATTAGTCGGAATTAGAGCTCATGTCTCCGGGTGCAGCCTACGGGAACCTCCATGTCCCTGACCACCGCCATTTCCACGGCACCGTGGTAACCAGGATCTACATTCCTACTCTCACCATGGTAACCAGGATCTACATTCCTACCCTCACCATGGTAACCAAGATCTACATTCCTACCCTCACCATGGTAACCAGGATCTACATTCCTACCCTCACCATGGTAACCAGGATCTACGTTCCTACCCTCACCATGGTAACCAGGATCTACATTCCTACCCTCACCATGGTAACCAGGATCTACATTCCTACCCTCACCATGGTAACCAGGATCTACATTCCTACCCTCACCATGCTAACCAGGATCTACATTCCTACCCTCACCATGGTAACCAGGATCTACATTCCTACCCTCACCATGGTAACCAGGATCTATGTTCCTACCCTCACCATGGTAACCAGGATCTACGTTCCTACCCTCACCATGGTAACCAGGATCTACGTTCCTACCCTCACCATAGTAACCAGGATCTACATTCCTACCCTCATCATGGTAACCAGGATCTACGTTCCTACCCTCACCATGGTAACCAGGATCTACGTTCCTACCCTCACCATGGTAACCAGGATCTATGTGCCTACCCTCACCATGGTAACCAGGATCTATGTTCCTACCCTCACCATGGTAACCAGGATCTATGTGCCTACCCTCACCATGGTAACCAGGATCTACATTCCTACCCTCACCATGGTAACCAGGATCTACGTTCCTACCCTCACCATGGTAACCAGGATCTACATTCCTACCCTCATCATGGTAACCAGGATCTACGTTCCTACCCTCACCATGGTAACCAGGATCTACGTTCCTACCCTCACCATGGTAACCAGGATCTATGTGTCTACCCTCACCATGATAGCCAGGATCTACGTTCCTACCCTCACCATAGTAACCAGGATCTACATTCCTACCCTCATCATGGTAACCAGGATCTACGTTCCTACCCTCACCATGGTAACCAGGATCTACGTTCCTACCCTCACCATGGTAACCAGGATCTACATTCCTACCCTCATCATGGTAACCAGGATCTACGTTCCTACCCTCACCATGGTAACCAGGATCTACGTTCCTACCCTCACCATGGTAACCAGGATGTACGTTCCTACCCTCATCATGGTAACCAGGGTCTACGTTCCTACCCTCACCATGGTAACCAGGGTCTACGTTCCTACCCTCACCATGGTAACCAGGATCTACATTCCTACCTTTACCGGTAGGAGACCCAGCCGGGGTGAGAGAAGCCTGGATCCATCCGAGGCTGTTGCCCCTGTGACCCACTCCCCAAATATGAAGAAGACAACAGAACGGAATGAAAACCCTGGAAATGTTTGTGGTTAAACTCATTAGCATCTAATTAGCATATTAAACTTATGGGCGTGGTTTGTGAGGATGAACAGAATCTTCCGGCCTCGCTGGTCCTTCGTACGTTTCCTCCTCTGCCCATCGACGCCCAAAAAAACCCTCTAAAGAAGATTCTACAAACACACTGGCAGGATTTGGGGATCCTAATTAAGCCAATCAGAAATGCAAATAAGGAGCCACATCTTTGATTAATCATCAGCTCCTTGTTGGTTTACAAAGTCCTCCTGCGACGCAGCCCGGCAAAGACAAGTCTGAGGACACTGAATGGTTGTAATTACTGGTCGACCCCTCCCCCAGTCCTTCAGAGGAATTACAGACTAATTACACAGACAGGGCGGGGCGCAGAGATTCATCCGCATGCCAGCTAATTAGCATACCATGGAACTAATTACTAATAATTTTACCAATTACAGGCCTGAGCGTCTCATCACGGCTCGGAGGGGGAAACGCTGGAAGCTACGTTTATTGTTCAAGTCGCACAAAGAAGGAAAAAAAAAACAATTTTAAACAAGGATTTAGATCCGATTTTATTTCTGATGGAAAATTAAAACAAAGTCTTTCAATAAAAAGGAAAAAAAACATTGAAAATCCTTAGTTTTTATCTTTGTTTTATAATTTTTCCACAAAAAAGCTGCAACAAACCATCGTGGTGAAAAAAGAGCTGAAAAACAAAGATCTGGATTCACAAGTCGATCTATGTTCCTACCCTCACCATGGTAACCAGGATCTACGTTCCTACCCTCACCATGGTAACCAGGATCTATGTTCCTACCCTCACCATGGTAACCAGGATCTACGTTCCTACCCTCACCATGGTAACCAGGATCTACGTTCCTACCCTCACCATGGTAACCAGGATCTACGTTCCTACCCTCACCATGGTAACCAGGATCTACGTTCCTACCCTCACCATGGTAACCAGGATCTACGTTCCTACCCTCACCATGGTAACCCCGATCTACGTTCCTACCCTCACCATGGTAACCAGGATCTACGTTCCTACCCTCACCATGGTAACCCCGATCTACGTTCCTACCCTCACCATGGTAACCCCGATCTACGTTCCTACCCTCACCATGGTAACCCCGATCTACGTTCCTACCCTCACCATGGTAACCAGGATCTATGTTCCTACCCTCACCATGGTAACCAGGATCTACATTCCTACCCTCACCATGGTAACCAGGATCTACGTTCCTACCCTCACCATGGTAACCAGGATCTACGTTCCTACCCTCACCATGGTAACCAGGATCTACGTTCCTACCCTCACCATGGTAACCAGGATCTACGTTCCTACCCTCACCTATGGTCACCAGTTGTGGGTGGTGACCGAAAGAACGAGATCGCGGGTACAAACGGCTGAATTGAGCTTCCTCTGCAGGGTGGCTGGGCTCTCACTCAGAGATCGGGTGAGGAGCTCTGCCATCCGGGAGGAGCTCAGTGTCGAGCCGCTCCTCCTCCAGGTCGAGAGGAGCCAGATGGGGTGGTTCAGGCATCTGGTCAGGATGCCCCCCGAGCGCCTCGCAGGCGAGGTGTTTCGGGCACGTCCCACCGGGAGGAGACCAAGAGGCAGACCCCGGACCTGCTGGAGAGAGTATGTCTCACAGCTGGCTGGGGAACGACTTGGGATCCTTCCGGGTGAGCTGGAGGATGCAGCCGGGGAGAGAGAGGCCTGGGCTGCCCGCTTGAGGCTGTTGCCCCTGTGAACCGACCCTGGAACAAGCGGAAGATGACGGAACGGAACGATTCTTTTATTGATCAATATGATGTCATAGATCAATATGACGTCATCCAGTCCCTCATTTTGCTTAAAAATGGGAAAAAACTTCTTAAAATGGTCTCAATCGTTTGTGCTGTTTTAGGTTTGTTTTATTTTAAGAAATACGATTTTGACCATGACGTCATCAAAGATGGCGACGCCCGGAAGTAAATGAAGGTCTGAATGACGTCACGGTCCAAATCGTATTTCTTAAAATAAAAAAAAAAAACTAAAACAAACGATTGAGATATTTTTTGTTTATTTTTGTTCATATTTTTTTAAGAGGGGGCGGGGCTTAACGGAGGTGCTTTGAACCTGGGTAACCTCAGAAGACTTCCACTAGACCAGACCACTTCACCTGGTCTGGTCCTTCCTCCCCTGGTCCAAAATAAAACGTGTCTTATTTTTCATGTTTTTAGTTTGATTTTAAATCTAATCCAAAGTTTTACGGATTTATTTGTTTCTATGGAAACAAAGAAACTCGAATCCAGGGTTTTAGTTTCTGATCCCTGCATAAAAACCGTTTCTACTGGGTTTAAAACGAGGTTAAAACGGGTTTAAAACGCTGGAGCTTCTACTGCCGCTCCACCTGCTCCCTGACTGCGTGGCTCTTTAGCGCCACCCGCTGGTTTTTACTGGAACTGAACCGTTTGATTCCAAAAAAACTGGTTTAAAACCTGCAGAAAAAAATTAACTGTAAAAAAAATAACTTCACGCAATTATTATAGAAGAGTGTATGTCTGTGTGTATCATGTATTATGTGTGTGTGTGTGTGTATGTGTGTGAGAGTGTGTATATGTGTGTATGTGTGTACAGTATGTGTGTGTGTATATCTGTGTGTGTGTGTATATGTGTGCATGTGTGTGCATATGTGTGTGTGTGTGTGTGTATGAGTGTATATGTACGTACGTATGTGTGTGAGAGTGTGTGTGAGTGTGTATATTTGTGTGTTTGTGTGTGTGTGCATGTGTCTATGAGTGTGTGTGAGTGTGTATATGTGTGTGTGTGTATGTGTGTGCATGTGTCTATGAGTGTGTGTATATGTGTGTGTGTGTGTGTGTGAGTGTATATGTACGTACGTATGTGTGTGAGAGTGTGTGTGAGTGTGTATATGTGTGTGTGTGTATGTGTGTGCATGTGTCTATGAGTGTGTGTGTATATGTGTGTGTGTGTGTGTGTGAGTGTATATGTACGTAAGTATGTGTGTGAGAGTGTGTGTGAGTGTGTATATGTGTATGTGTGTATGTGTGTGCATGTGTCTATGAGTGTGTGTGTATATGTGTGTGTGTGTGTGTGTGAGTGTATATGTACGTACGTATGTGTGTGAGAGTGTGTGTGAGTGTGTATATGTGTGTGTGTGTATGTGTGTGCATGTGTCTATGAGTGTGTGTGTATATGTGTGTGTGTGTGTGTATGTGTGTGCATGTGTCTATGAGTGTGTGTGTATATGTGTGTGTGTGTGTGTGAGTGTATATGTACGTACGTATGTGTGTGAGAGTGTGTGTGAGTGTGTATATGTGTATGTGTGTATGTGTGTGCATGTGTCTATGAGTGTGTGTGTATATATGTGTGTGTGTGTGTGTGTGTGTCATTCCTCTCACATCCATACATTCTTCTCTTTAAATCAAACTGAAATCATTAAAAAAAAACTTCAAATTTCTGTGTTAATTTTTTTAATTATTTCTATTTTTCAGAAGAAACAACAGGAAAATTTTAAAGGTCAAACACTGGGCGGGATGCACAGGGTAAGGCGGGTCATTAGAGGGGTACACACACCCTTTACACCCCCTCATGGTCTAACAACGCACACACACACACACACACACAGGTCTTCTTCTTCTTCCGGTGCAACACCGCCAAGAAACCCACACCCTCCTCAACAACCATCATTAAAGGTCCATCTCATGTAAAAGTTTCCTGAGTTTTCTAGCTTGTAAGAGTGATGTGTCCGGGCCTTGTATGTGTGTGTGTGTGTGTGTGTGTGTGTGTGTGTGTGTGTGTGTGTGTCTTTCTAGATTGATTTAGCCCGTTTTTCTGTGGATTTCTGGAACGCTCAGACAAAACAACCAATGAGCAGATGTCTAAAGTATGACGCATTTGACGTAGCCACGCCCCCCTCCCTCCTCACCACCCGCCCGCCCTCCTCACCCGCCTCCACTTCGGCCTTACGCCCTCACAAACTCGCTTTCAACGTCCGATATACAGGCTGGTTCACTGCTCTGCGTCTTTTTTATTTTCTTGCTTTTTTGATGAATGGACATGATAAAATCTTATTTCAGACGCTACCAAACTGCTACACACGGGTTTACGCCTGCCTTCCCCCTCCCGTTCAGAGATGGGCGGAGGAATAGCGTCTCAGTGAGAGCAGAGGGCGAAGCTTGTACTTTCTCAGGACGGGCGGGGGGATGAGCGATACCCGGTCTTTCATAGTTCCGGGTCTGTGACTGCGCTCCACCAATTCAATATATTTTCATAACTATGGTGTAATGCATGTTGTAAACGTGTGTGTGTGCAGAGGATACAATGTGGAAAGACCTTTTTTACATGAGATGGGCCCTTTAAGAAGGAAGTAGGGCTTTCCTTCCTGTGTTCCCTCCACCCTACGTGGTTTCCGTAGGGACGATCAGGGGTCCGAAAATTTCCAGAAATAAAAGGCGACCATCGCTCGGAGAGAAGGTCCATCAGGGCCGGTAAGAGGACGAGCTGGGTGGGGTCTGTAGGGGGCGTGGTCTGTGATGTCAGACAGGACGTTGCTGTTTGAGAAAAGAAAGAGACGGTCAGAGTGAGCAGGAACATTCTGGACTCAAACATTTCACCCTCATCCATTCTGATTTATCACAGAGTTCACACGAAAAAGGGTGGAATGCCCCCTACGGGTCAGGGGCAGGGTCCTGCCCCAAGTGGAGGACTTTAAGTATCTCAGGGTCTTGTTCACGAGTGGGGGAAAGATGGAGCGGGACATCGACAGGCGGATCGGTGCCGCGTCAGCAATAACTAGGACACTGCATCGGTTCGTCGTGGTAAAAAGAGAGCTGAGCCGAAAAGCAAAGCTCTGGATTTACAAGTCGATCTACGTTCTTACCCTCACCATGGTAACCAGGATCTATGTTCCTACCCTCACCATGGTAACCAGGAACTACGTTCCTACCCTCACCATGGTAACCAGGATCTATGTTCCTACCATCACCATGGTAACCAGGATCTATGTTCCTACCCTCACCATGGTAACCAGGATCTATGTTCCTACCCTTACGATGGTAACCAGGATCTATGTTCCTACCCTCACCATGGTAACCAGGATCTACGTTTCTACCATCACCATGGTAACCAGGATCTATGTTCCTACCCTCACCATGGTAACCAGGATCTACGTTCCTACCCTCACCATGGTAACCAGGATCTACGTTCCTACCCTCACCATGGTAACCAGGATCTATGTTCCTACCCTCACCATGGTAACCAGGATCTACGTTCCTACCCTCACCATGGTAACCAGGATCTACGTTTCTACCATCACCATGGTAACCAGGATCTACGTTCCTACCCTCACCATAGTAACCAGGATCTACGTTCCTACCCTCACCGTGGTAACCAGGATGTACGTTCCTACCCTCACCATGGTAACCAGGATCTACGTTCCTACCCTCACCGTGGTAACCAGGATGTACGTTCCTACCCTCACCATGGTAACCAGGATCTACGTTTCTACCATCACCATGGTAACCAGGATGTACGTTCCTACCCTCACCATGGTAACCAGGATCTATGTTCCTACCCTCACCATGGTAACCAGGATCTATGTTCCTACCCTCACCATGGTAACCAGGATCTACGTTCCTACCCTCACCATGGTAACCAGGATCTACATTCCTACCCCCAGGTAAATTTGATGCTGCAGTTCTGTGCTGTCATAGAAAAACAGGATGACGAGAGGATGAACGGTCTTTTAAAGAGTCTGATGGAGGACGGCTCCTCCGAGCAGGAGGGTTGCAGGAGTGTCAACGAAGCTACTCCCAAGATGGAGGATGTGGGAGGGGTTCCAACCACAGATCCAGTCCTCCTGGTGAGCTGGTTTAGTTCGCTGGCGTTCTGTGGCCTCCACGCCAGCTCCCCAACAGATCACAGAGAAGATCAGGACATGGAGACCCTCTCCAAGATGGACGCCCAGGCTGTGGAGGCCCTCTCCAAGATGGAGGCCCTCTCCAAGATGAACGCCCAGGACATGGAGGCCCTCTCCAAGATGAACGCCCAGGACATAGAGACCCTCTCCAAGACGGACGCCCAGGACATGGAGGCCCACTCCAAGATGGACGCCCAGGACACGGAGGACCTCTCCAAGATGGACGCCCAGGACATGGAGACCCTCTCCAAGATGGACGCCCATGACATGGAGACCCTCTCCAAGACGGACGCCCAGGACATGGAGGCCCACTCCAAGATGGACGCCCAGGACACGGAGGACCTCTCCAAGATGGACGCCCAGGACATGGAGACCCTCCCCAAGATGGAGACCCTCTCCAAGATGGACGCCCAGGACATGGAGACCCTCTCCAAGATGGGCGCCCAGGACACGGAGACCCTCTCCAAGATGGACCCCCAGAACATGGAGGCCCTCTCCAAGATGGACACGGAGATCATCCCCCTGCAGGTGTTGAAGGCCCTGAGCTTTCCCAGGTGGTACAGTCTACCCAGGTCTCTCCTATAGGTGGTACAGTCTACCCAGGTCTCTCCTATAGGTGGTACAGTCTACCCAGGTCTCTCTCTAGGTGGTACAGTCTACCCAGGTCTCTCCTCTAGGTGGTACAGTCTACCCAGGTCTCTCCTCTAGGTGGTACAGTCTACCCAGGTCTCTCCTCTAGGTGGTACAGTCTACCCAGGTCTCTCCTATAGGTGGTACAGTCTACCCAGGTCTCTCCTCTAGGTGGTACAGTCTACCCAGGTCTCTCCTCTAGGTGGTACAGTCTACCCAGGTCTCTCCTCTAGGTGGTACAGTCTACCCAGGTCTCTCCTATAGGTGGTACAGTCTACCCAGGTCTCTCCTCTAGGTGGTACAGTCTACCCAGGTCTCTCCTCTAGGTGGTACAGTCTACCCAGGTCTCTTCTCTAGGTGGGTACACTCCACCCGGGCGAGTCTCTCACCTGCTGTTGCCCTCTAGTCTTCTTCTCAGATGGCGCGGAGGTGGGAAGCTGAGCCTTGGTGCTGGACGGCTGGTTCACGGTGCCAGCGCTCTGCCAAAGAGATACAAACGAACATCAGCCAATCCTCTGCAGCGCCCTGATTCCACCACCATACCCAGCTGCCAAGCTGTAGCGTAGCGTCATGTTAAACCCGTGCCACCTGCACCCCTCCATGTTAGTTAAGAACAGAAGAAATGAAATCTAGTGCGATAGCGCTTAAAAACGTACATTTAACGGCTCATTTTAACGTCTAACCCGCTTGTTTACGTGTGTGGATTGGCCCTGATTGCTTTCCATATCATACAGTGCCCCATCCAGTGATGAAACATCAGAATTACAGGTGAAATAAAACCCTATGGGAAATCAAATCGACCCCCTGTGTTTCGTCTGATTGGAGTGTCCATTAAAAGTCCTCTGACAGACGGATGGCATGAATCTGAACCACCTGAGAATTTAATCTGGACTCCCTGTGACCGGCCTTGGCCAAGGCTGGGTCTCTCACATCTTCTCAGAAGCTCCACATGAAGTGACTGCTTTGTTTATCCTCCGCCCCCCTCTTCCCTCCACCAACCCTCCCTTACATCAAATCAAAAGCTTTCCTCAGAATGTTTACGTCTATGTTGTTGCTAAGTAACCGGTGCTGTTTTTTTCACTTGCCCTAATTCACTGACCTTGAATTCAGGCAGTGCTTCTCAAATAGTAGGGCCGCATGTGGCCCGCGGGCCGTAGTTTGCCCATGCCTGTGTTAGGGTCGGATCAGCAGAGATTCAGACAGCAGGAGACTGAGCTCGTCTGGAGTCTGAAGATGGACGTGAGAGAAATATCCGGTCTTCAGTCGTTAGATCTGGGACATTATTTATAAAGCACGCCTTCAAAAAAATCTGTGTACGCAAACTTCTATGTGAATTAAGCGCAACGCGGACCGTACCCGTCCACGTCCGCACGTTTCAAATCGACGCCTTTGATCCTTAATTTTCCTAATTGATCCTCATTCTTTATTAATTTACCAACTAATTATGTTGAAGTTTATTGGTCGTTGGATTATTTTAATTGGACTCTGACATCTTAAAGACATCGGTGTCCAAAGTCCGTCCTACGGGAGACCAAACACGTTTGGATGCTGTGTGGTAGAACATCGTGCTCTACTGTCATGATCCCCTCAGCTACCAGCAGAGGAAGCTTGAGACACTTGAGGATGATTATTCGATGCCACCCACCTATGGACCCTGCTGCCTATTTAAGGGCGATCACCCCAGACATTCTCATCGGGTCTCCAGGTCTGACCAAGAAACACATTCTGAACCATACCCCACCAGCGTCACTGGACTGGCATGCTCAAATAAACTACGTTTTCTGTCCTGTGATTGGGTCCTAATTCTTCCACCTGCAACCTGTTTCATGACACTAGAGATGAGCTGTAACCGTGTCGTGTTGGTTTGAAGGCAGAACCGCAGAAGAAGGAGGAAGTGACAGAAATCTGACCAATCAGACGGAGTCCCTGAAGAATAAAGGAAGGTAGGAAGACCAGCAACCAATCAGCAATCAGCCCACCCGGAAGTAAAGGGACTTCCGACCTGGTTCCTCGCGCTGGTCCCGTGTTGAGGCTGAGGTTTGGACCTCTTACTCTGAGGTAGATTGGGACCCTTTAGGATCTGAGGAGCCGGTCGTTTGGACGGACTTCTCTCTCTGTCCGTCCTCGTCTTTCTGTGGGAGGAGCCGTGAGGAGCCGTGCGGGTGGAGAAGCTCTCCACACTGATCTCCAGCTGCTTGATGGACTCTTCAAGGCTGCTGATGGACTCCAGGGTTTTCCTACAGAGAGCTGAAGACTGGGTCGGGGAGGAGGCGGGTTTATCCGGACACGGATCCGTCTGAGGAGTCTTCTTCTCGGGTTGATCGGATCGGATTATCTGACGGAACGCAGCCAGTTTAGTTTTGGGGAATTTGAAAGAGAATTTGTTTTTCGGGATCGAGCCCGTCTGGTTCTGGTTTTCAGGAGCTGAGATTCGTTCCAGTCCAGGAGGGTCATTCCGGTCTTCATCGGCTCTTCCCGGACCTTCTTCCTCCTCTTCTTGAATCCCGTCCAGGTTCTCATGGGATTCCAAGATGGTCGACAGACGTTTGGAAGCCGGAGAAAAATAAAAAACAGCAGGTTTTGATTGGAACGCATCTGGTTTTTGGTCTGAAACAGATCCTCCATTAGGGTCTTCATCTCCAGATGGAGTTCTGTGGAGTTTCTGGTTGAATCTGAAGGTCGGAGGTGGAGGAGGTGGAGGAGGCGGGCCTTCTCCTTCACACAGACTCAGACTGCTTTCTTCTTCTTGGTTCTGATGAACTCTAGTAACCCCGCTCTGCTTTGGGTGCAGCCTGGCTGACTGTGTCGGGTTTTGGTGGATTCTGGACGCTTCTGTTTGATGCTGGTGGAGTTTGGACTTGTACCCGTTCTGCTGTTTGCTGCTCGGACTGGATGCCTGACCGAAACGGGAAGCCTCCTTCTTCACATCTACGTTTGTGGACTTCTCAAACTGAAGGTCTGGTTTTGATTCGCTTGAGTTTCCGGGTGAAACCGAGTCGACTTTGGGTCCAGATTCAGTTTTAATTTGCTTTGAACGACCTAGCGGAGGCTCCGGTCCGGTCCGCCTCTTTACCTCCACATCAGGACTCTGTCCTTCATGAGGACTGGTTTCATTAGAGGTCTCGATGGTCCTCACCTTTTCCTTTGAGTCCAGAGGATCGTCCGAACAGACCTGGAGAGAAGACACCACGTTACACACACACGGACACTCATGACCAAAACACAAAACCAAGGAAGGACCAGCTTCACTGTGGTACATGTGGGCAGAGACACAGAGGAACACAAGCATCCATCCTCCATGTTTGTAGTTCTGTAAATCATGCTAAATGGTCCGTCCGCCATGTTTGTAGTTCTGTATCTAACCATGCTATACGGCCTGTCCTCCATGTTTGTAGTTCTGTATCTAACCATGCTATACAGTCCGTTCTCCATGTTTGTAGTTCTGTAAACCATGCTATACAGTCTGTCCTCCATGTTTGTAGTTCTATAAACCACTCTATATGGTCTGTCCTCCATGTTTGTAGTTCTGTATCTAACCATGCTATACGGTCCATCCGCCATGTTTGTAGTTCTGTATCTAACCATGCTACACAGTCTGTCCTCCCTGTTTGTAGTTCTGTAGATCCACCATGCTATACGGTCTGTCCTCCATGTTTGTA
>CACRXE010000006.1:2282500-2302500 GCA_902685375.1 Neostethus bicornis | reverse complement strand
CATGGTAACCAGGATCTATGTTCCTACCCTCACCGTGGTAACCAGGATCTACATTCCTACCCTCACCATGGTAACCAGGATCTATGTTCCTACCCTCACCATGGTAACCAGGATCTACATTCCTACCCTCACCATGGTAACCAGGATCTACATTCCTACCCTCACCATGGTAACCAGGATCTATGTTCCTACCCTCACCATGGTAACCAGGATCTACAGTCCTACCCTCACCATGGTAACCAGGATCTATGTTCCTACCCTCACCATGGTAACCAGGACCTACATTCCTACCCTCACCATGGTAACCAGGATCTATGTTCCTACCCTCACCGTGGTAACCAGGATCTACATTCCTACCCTCACCATGGTAACCAGGATCTATGTTCCTACCCTCACCATGGTAACCAGGATCTACATTCCTACCCTCACCATGGTAACCAGGATCTACATTCCTACCCTCACCGTGGTAACCAGGATCTACATTCCTACCCTCAGCATGGTAACCAGGATCTACATTCCTACCCTCACCATGGTAACCAGGATCTACGTTCATGGAGGACGGACCGTATAGCATGGTTAGATACAGAACTACAAACATGGAGGAGGGACCGTATAGCATGATGGATCTACAGAACTACAAACATGGAGGACGGACCTTACAGCATGGTTGATCTACAGAACTACAAACATGGAGGACACACCGTATAGCATGGTTGATCTACAGAACTACAAACATGGAGGACGGACCGTGTAGCATGGTTGATCTACAGAACTACAAACATGGAGGACGGACCGTATAGCATGGTTGATCTACAGAACTACAAACATGGAGGAGGGAACGTATAGCATGGTGGATCTACAGAACTACAAACATGGAGGACGGACCGTATAGCATGGTTGATCTACAGAACTACAAACATGGAGGACGGACCGTATAGTATGATGGATCTACAGAACTACAAACATGGAGGACGGCCAATGCTTGTGTTCGTGTCACACCCTCTTTTCTGTTCTCTGATTGGGTAGGACAATTTTCAATCGCTGAAATCGCAACATAATCTTGTTTCTGGAGTAAAATGATTCGAGTGAAGGACCAGGGTGCACCAGTCTGGCTCTATAGGAGGAACAGTATGAATAACCATGTTTAGTCTCACATGAGCTGGGTGAGGACCTCCTCTTCTGCTGTGAGGTAGCGGATCCTGTCCTCCTCCATGTCAGACCTCCGTGTGAGAACCTCCTCCTCACACCGTGCCAACCTCTCACACAGCAGCATCACCAGCTCCTGGCCGGCCATCCTCAGCATGGAACCCATGTTCTCCAGGTGGGACATCTGAGAGCCAATCAGAGGAAACACTTAGACTCCATACTAACGACAGTCAAACCCGTTGTCATGGTTGGTACCTGTAAACATCTGAGCTGGCTGAGCTGGCGTCGCAGGTCCGAAACGTTCTTCTTCATCAGCAACAAACTCTCCTGTAACTCACTTCCTGTGGGCGGAGCCTCCAGTGCCAGGATACCCGTCTGGTTCTGAGTTTCTGTCGCTGTGAATCCAGAGAGGACATTTTAGATGGCACCTGAAATTACCCATGATCAGTGGCGATGCCCGTATGGCCCCTCCTGCAGGTGGTGATACCACTGGATGGGCGGCCTATCTCCCCTGTATGGGCCGAGCTCAGCCAGGCCCCCATGAGTAGCAGCCCGGCCACCAGGCGCTCACTCACGGGCATGCTTGATGTCTTCATAGGGGTTTTTGTGCCATGCTTTTTCTGCCCCAATTGCCCAGAACCTGTTTGCCTATTCGCCTGTTGCCCCGGGCAACTCCAGAGTGAGGAGCTCTGCCATCCGAGGGGAGCTCGGAGTAGAGCCGTCACAGCCTAGAGAATCCAGAGGCGTAGGTTCGGGCATCTGATTAGGACGCCACCAGAACTTGACACGTCCCACCGAGCCAGACCCCGAACCAACAGGAGACTACCGTAATTTCACGGCTATAAGGCGCACATAAACATAAACGTCTTAGATTTTCTTCAAAATGAGCGGTGCACCTTGTGTGTGAGAAAAGGCGGACCTAAAAGAAAAAGCGGTGCACGTGAGGCGGACCTGAAAGAAAAGGCATGAGAACGTTAAAGAGTGAAGTGTGAGCGGCGTGGGAGCGATGGATGACCGAAGGGTGGAAGGCAGCGCCGGGCGAGTTACGCTACAGTTTGCCAATGGATTGTAGATGCTTGGACTAACGTGTCTGCTGGTACTGTTATCCGAGCTTTCTCAAAAGCTGGTATCCTTTCTGAGGAGCCGCACAGTACAGACAGTGACTTTGACAGCGAGGAGCGAAGTGGACCTGCTCTGAAACAGAGGATGAGGACTTTGATGGATTTGAATAAAGACTATTACCGGTAATGTGTTTGTTTAGTATCGTTACTACTTAAATAAAACACAACCAAACTCAGTTTTGCTCCCGATCTATTTTTTAATACACACATTTGCATGCTTGTGTGTGTGTTGTTGTAAGATGGTGTGTGACTGAGACTGCGCCTTTTCGTACGGTGCACCTAATGGTCGTGAAATTACGGTATGTCTCACAGCTGGTAGGGGAACACCTCGGGATCCAACCGGGTGAGCTCGAGGATGCAGCCTGGGTGAGAAAACCCTGAGGATGTTGCCCCCACGACCCGCTCCCTGATAAGCACTCCTACGTCTTTACAGACCGCTCAGTTTGCGTGGCATTTGGGCGTGAGCACCTTCAGGAGTGCCATCTCTGCATGTGCCAAAGAAGAGTAACTCACCAGGACGGCCGTTCGGAACGCTGTGCCCGATCTTCTCCCTGTAACAGAAGCAAACATGAGGTTCAGCTCTGCCAAGCGGGTGGCTTTTAGAAGTTCAGTACCTGGTAGAGTCCCGGACTCCTGGGAGATCGGGTGCCATGGCGAGAGCATGGTGTACCAGCCCGGCTAGGTTGGCAATCTGTTCCTCCATGGCTTTGATTCTAGAAAGCAGGTTGGTAGACGTCAGTGACGGAGGGCATCCTGACCAGACAGCTCTTATCTAAACCCGTAACCTGTTTGCCAGCCTCCACGCCAACTCCAGCTCTTGCTAAACGGCTCTCTAATGGCTGCACTTTGGTTGGCATGGGCACTACAAGTGGTCGCCAAGTGGTCGCCATATCAAACCAGACTAAGATCATGATACCATAGCGAGGGTAGGAACGTAGATCCTGGTTACCATGGTGAGGGTAGGAACGTAGATCCTGGTTACCATGGTGAGGGTAGGAACGTAGATCCTGGTTACCATGGTGAGGGTAGGAATGTAGATCCTGGTTACCACGGTGAGGGTAGGAACATAGATCCTGGTTACCACGGTGACGGTAAGAACGTAGATCCTGGTTACCATGGTAACGTAGCTTCTGGTTGCCATGGTGAGGGTAAGAACGTAGATCCTAGTTACCATGGTGAGGGTAGGAACGTAGATCCTGGTTACCACGGTGAGGGTAGGAACGCAGATCCTGGTTACCATGGTGAGGGTAGGAAAGTAGATCCTGGTTACCACGGTGAGGGTAGGAACGTAGATCCTGGTTACCACAGTGAGGGTAGGAACGTAGATCCTGGTTACCACAGTGAGGGTAGGAACGTAGATCCTGGTTACCATGGTGAGGGTAGGTAGTAGATCCTGGTTACCATGGTGAGGGTAGGAACATAGATGCATAACGTTGCGTTACGCATTCTGGTTGCTATGGTAACAAATCAAAGACACACTGTCGGCTTTAAAGGCTTCTAGGTGCGCCTATAGTCCGGAAAATACGGTACTTTAAATATCAGGTGGGTCACAGTAAAGCTAAACAACTTAACCTTTTAATTAACAAATTAATCATTTGATTAATATGTAAATGAGTCGGTCATGAATGACCAATGACGTGTAGTTAGAAAAGAGAGCTGCAGTCATATAACAAAGATCAGAATTGCAGGAAAAATCAAACTAACATTGTTTATTTTTTTCTAGTTTAGCGGGCCGGATTAAAACGTTTAACTGGCCGTATGTGGCCCGCGGGCCGTAGTTTGCCCATGCCCGACCTAGTGGGTTAGTTGTCTGCTCCAAGCTTCCGAGATCAGACGAGATTGGGCATGTTCATTGCCATATGGCCTGATTCTCCCGGTCCAAGGAAGGACACTCTACCACTGAGCTACGGCCTCCCCTAGCCCCAGTAAAACTAAAGATGGAGGTTTGAACCCTTCACTACATTTAGGGTACTCTGTTTTGCATGGAGGGTTCAGCGGTACCTGTTCGCCTCGCTGCTGGTCACTGAACTCAAGTAAACCTCCTGAGGTCCGTCCATGAAGACGGAGGACGATGAGGAGTCCCTGCTCCGACTCCCCGTTTCCACGCTGACTCCGTCCCCTTCCCGATAGGACGAACGATGGCTGGGCGACATCCTCTCCGAAGACGCCCCGCTGCCAATCATCCTGACGTCACGTCCTCTGTGCGGAGAGGGAGGCGGCGTCTGGGTTCCCAGTGAAGGAGCAAGACCTTCTGGAGGTTTTCTGGTTCTCTGCCTGGATGGGGACACATTCAGAGGGTTGTCATGGTGACTGAAACCAACATAGATCAGTGAAACCGCCCCGATCGGGTCCCATTGAACCAGACCAAAGCAGTCCGATTGGAGACAAATCAGTACCAGGTGTGTTTACCTGTGCAGGGACCTGGTCTGGAGGTCCACACCATCGCCGTGGCCCAGCAGGGGTTTGATGGAAGCCCGGTACTGCTGTAGACCTCCTGGTAGTCCTGGTACGTGAGGATCCACCATGACTGCAGGGTCCGGGATGGACTCTGGATGATGGAGAACCAGAGACCTGCTGGTGCCAGGGACCTCGTCTGAGACACACACACACACACACACACAGACACACACACACACACAGACACCGTATCAGACGTTTTAAAGGCTGCACCATTAATTTCAATAATAATCATTTTAAAAAAGTCATCGTCATCTGAATCACTTATGGGGTCCCGAGGAAGCAGGAGCCTATCCCACATCATTTTAGGAGAGAGGCAGGATACACCCCGAACAGGTTGCCAGTCACATACAGTGGTGGTCAAAAGTTTACATACACTTGTAAAGAACATAATGTCATGGCTGTCTTGAGTTTCCAGTTATTTCAACAACTCTGATTTTTCTCTGATATAGTGATTGGAACAGATCCTTCTTTGTCACAAAAAACATTCATGAAGTTTGATTCTTTTATGACTTTATTATGGGTAAACTGAAAATGTGACCAAATCAGCTGGGTCAAAAATATACATACAGCAATGCTAATATTTGGTTACATGTCCTTTGGCCATTTTTACTTCAATTAGGCGCTTTTGGTAGCCATCCACAAGCTTCTGGCAAGTTTCTGGTTGAATCTTTGACCACTCCTCTTGACAGAATTGGTGCAGTTCAGTTAAATTTGTTGGCTTTCTGACATGGACTTGTTTCTTCAGCATTATCCACATGTTCTCAATGGGATTTAAGTCAGGACTTTGGGAAGGCCATTCTAAAACCTTAATTCTAGCCTGATTTAGCCATTCCATTACCACTTTTGATGTGTGTTTGGGGTCATTGTCCTGTTGGAACACCCAACTGCGCCCAAGACCCAACCTTCGGGCTGATGACTTCAGGTTTTCTTGAAGAATTTGAAGGTAATCCTCCTTCTTCATTGTCCCATTGACTCTCTGTAAAGCACCAGTTCCATTGGCAGCAAAACACGCCCACCGTGCTTGATGGTAGGCATGGTGTTCTTGGGGTTAAAGGCCTCACCTTTTCTCCTCCAAACATATTGCTGGGCATTGTGGCCAAACAGCTCAATTTTTGTTTCATCTGACCACAGAACTTTGTCCATGTGATCAGCAGCAAACTTTAGTCGAGCCTTAAGGTGCCGCTTTTGGAGCAAGGGCTTCCTTCTTGCACGGCAACCTCTCAGTCCATGGCGATGCAAAACACGCTTGACTGTGGACACTGACACCTGTGTTCCAGCAGCTTCTAATTCTTGGCAGATCTGCTTTTTGGTTCTCCTGGGTTGACTCTTCACCCTCCTGACCAGTTTTCTCTCAGCAGCAGGTGACAGCTTGCGTTTTCTTCCTGATCGTGGCAGTGACAAAACAGTGCCATGCACTTTATACTTACAAACAATTGTTTGCACTGTTGCTCTTGGAACCTGCAGCTGCTTTGAAATGGCTCCAAGTGACTTTCCTGACTTGTTCAAGTCAATGATTCTCTTTTTCAAATCTGTGCTGAGCTCCTTTGACTTTCCCATTGTAGCGTTTGTGGGTGTTTTTATCCAATGAGCCCTTTTTAAATGGCCTCAGAGAAGTCACCAGCTGTAGTCACTCATAATCACTCACAAGAAGTTAAGAGGTCATGCTATGAAGCTCATGTCATTGAAACAACTTTCTAAGTCTCCAAAATTGCTCATTCATGTTGCTGTATGTATATTTTTGACCCAGCTGATTTTGTCACATTTTCAGTTTACCCATAATAAAGTCATAAAAGAATCAAACTTCATGAATGTTTTTTGTGACAAAGAAGGATCTGTTCCAATCACTATATCAGAGAAAAATCAAAGTTGTTGAAATAACTGGAAACTCAAGACAGCCATGACATTATGTTCTTTACAAGTGTATGTAAACTTTTGACCACCACTGTACACACACACACACACACACACACACACACACACACACACACACTCATTCCTTGCAGCCAATCAACCTAACATGTTTGTTTTTGGAGGAAACCAGAGAAAACCCACACATACACAGGGAGAACATGCAAACTACACACAGACAGACCAGTGAATCAAGCCTTGCCCCCACTCCAAGACTCAAAACCTGACCTTCTTGCTCGCAGCAATGCCACCGTGCCACAAAGATAAATCCGGATGAGCTCATGTCCGGAATTTAAGACCCTAAACCGGGAGGAGCTCGGCATCGAGCCGCTCCTCCTCCAGGTCGGGAGAAGCCCACTGGAAGGGCGGCCCATGTCCCCAGACCTGCGCCACCCCACACCAGGTCTGGGGACCTGGGTGGCCCAGGACATGGGTGTCCAGGCCTAGCCAGGCTACCAGGCTAGGCCAGGCTACCAGGCCTACCAAAAAAAAAAAACACTTAATCCAATCCTATCTCTGTAACTTCACCTCTCAAAATAAAGTAGCTTTACATTTTTTTTTTACATTTTGTAAAATTTACACCCTATTTTCAAAATAAATAGGGTAGCCTGGTAGCCTAGTAGCCTGGTAGCCTGGGTAAAAGCCTGGCTACCAGGTGCTTGCTCTCATGCACCACCCTCTGGCCTGGCTCCACAGGGGGCCCTGGTGATCCGTCTCTGGGCAAGGGAAACTTGGCCATGCTTGATCTCTTCATTAAGTTCCAGCATCTGGTTAGGATGCCGCCCAAACGCCTCGCTGGTGGCGTGGATCGGGCACATCCCACCAGGAGATGACCCATAGGCTAAAACCAGGATCTACGTTCCTACCCTCACCATAGTAACCAGGATCTATGTTCCTACCCTCACCATGGTAACCAGGATCTACGTTCCTACCGTCACCATGGTAACCAGGATCTACGTTCCTACCCTCACCATGGTTACCGGGATCTACGTTCCTACCCTCACCATGGTAACCAGGATCTATGTTCCTACCCTCACCATGGTAACCGGGATCTACGTTCCTACCCTCACCATGGTAACCAGGATCTACATTCCTACCCTCACCATGGTAACCAGGATCTACGTTCCTACCGTCACCATGGTAACCAGGATCTACGTTCCTACCCTCACCATGGTTACCGGGATCTACGTTCCTACCCTCACCATGGTAACCAGGATCTATGTTCCTACCCTCACCATGGTAACCGGGATCTACGTTCCTACCCTCACCATGGTAACCAGGATCTACATTCCTACCCTCACCATGGTAACCAGGATCTATGTTCCTACCCTCACCATGGTAACCAGGATCTACGTTCCTACCCTCACCATGGTAACCGGGATCTACATTCCTACCCTCACCATGATAACCAGGATCTACGTTCTTACCCTCACCATGGTAACCAGGATCTACATTCCTACCCTCACCATGGTAACCAGCTTTGGGTGGTGACCGAAAGAATGAGATTGTGGATACAAGCGGCCGAAATGATCTCCCTCTGCAGGGTGGCTGGGCTCTCACTCAGAGATCGGGTTTCCCGTGTCACGACCCGACCCTGGGTAATAATAATAATAATGTATTTTATTTATAATGCACTCTATACTTGAAATCAAGTCTCAGAGTGCTACATGGATTAAAACATTAAAACTTAAAACAATTAAAACAGTACAGCACAATAAAAACAAACATACAATGCAAACAAATTTAAAAATGATAAGCTTTTTTAAAAAGGTGGGTTTTTAGTCCTTTTTTAAAAGCATCCTCCGTCTGTGGGGCCCTGAGGTAGTCTGGGAGGGCATTCCACAGGCGGGGAGCAGCAGCCTTGAAGGCCCTGTCGCCCATTGTTTTTAGCCGTGTCCTGGGTGGGTTCAGACGATGCTGTTGGCCTGACTGGGTCCTGGTTGAGGTATTGAGTGTGAGTAGTTCTGAGAGGTAAGTGGGGGCCTCACCGTGCAGACAGTGATGGGTCTGAAGGAGGACCTTATATTCAATACGGAGGTGAACGGGAAGCCAGTGAAGGCTGTGACGGATGGGGGTGATGTGCACCCTCATCAGGACCCTGGCAGCGCTGTTCTGAACATACTGGAGCTTTTTCCTTCCAGCCTGGAGGAGACAAAGGCATGGACGAGCTTCTCAGCAGCCGGGAGGGAGAGAGATGGACGAAGTTTTGAGATGTTACGGAGGTGAAAGAAGGAAGTTTTGCAAATGTGGGTGACATGATTGTCAAAGGTGAGGTGGGGGTCGAACTTAACCCCGAGGTTGGTAACAGAGGGAGAGAGGGGAATGTTGTGGCCAAAGAGGGAAATTGAGTTTATGGGGGAGGAGTGAAGTTGTTGAGGGGTACCAATTTGAATGGCTTCGGTTTTAGAGCCGTTCAACTGAAGAAAATTTTGGCTCATCCATGCCTTTATGTCCTCCAGGCAGGAGCTGAGGTGTTTGAGAGTGGCAGAGGGGGACCCAGAGGGAGTGACTGGGTAAGCGGAAGACCAATGAGACTCTGAAACGTGACCCTAAAGGTCCCTCACCCGGTTTAACGTCTCTTCTCTCCAAGATGGCGCTGCTGCTGCTGCTGGCATTGGATCGCCCTCCAATAGACAGCCGTTCCCGTGGTAACGTGGTGCTTCCCGGGTTGCCCCCCGCTCGTCCCGCTCTCCCTCCACCGTAAGCCACCCTGGATGGAGAAGAGGGCATGGAGCGGACCATCGGAGGGGACATGGGACCCTGCAGATTGTGGAGAGGACCACGACTGAGAACCGGGCTGTGGCTTCCGTAGAGCATCTCCTTGGAAATCTGAAAAAGAAGACCCTCAGTGAGTGGCACGGTTTATGCCATCTGGGCTTCATTAATGCCAGCTGTGACTGATCTCAGACAACCTGATCTCCATCCCTCCTCAACCAGTCTCTAGACCTCCACATCTGCCCCCTTCTGGATTTCTCAGGCACTTTTTTAGGATTGTTTTGGTCAAAAAATGTCTAATTTCTTCAGTAAAATTACACTTTTTTTAAGCCTTAAAATCTTCTCTTTTTATAATTAAATCAACATTTTTTGCTCATTTTTAAGCAAAATTATAAAGCTAGCTCCCATTGGCTAGCTGGTTATGGAGTCATTCTGTTGACATGCTAAACCAGCTGCTGGCTCTCGGAGCTACATCCGTCGTGTCTGGAGGAGTTGGTTCAGTCCTGAGGGAGCTGAGGAGAAGGAGTCGGTCTAGAGGAGGTGCTTCCTGTGTTTTTGTGGTTTCCATGGAAACGTCCAGTTGCTCGCTAGAGGAACTGGAGGCGCTCACTCAGACCCAGTGAAATACAGAGAGACCAGTTTGGTGTTCTTCACTGCGGCCTGGCTTTGTGGATCCATTCTGGACTCCAGCTTTTGGGTTGCCAGGTTGGACACAGTGTGACTGGACACTGGTGAATATTAAATTCAATTCAATTTGGCAGTGTCTTCGGCTGAGGGTTGAAAAGTTGAAAAAAAGACACTTCTTGCAACGAACTTAGTGATTTAAAAAGACAGAAAAAATCTACTAACGAATCAGAAGGAAGTCAAGATGAAAAATCCCGACCTAGAGATTGGTCGGACTCGATTAGAACCTCTCGATTAGGACCGTCCTCTTCTGGTTATTTAACAAACGTAAACATGGACATTCCTTCCCACATCTGGTTCCTGTGGATCGTCTCTTGGTGGTCATCCTGGTCAGTGGGTGACCTCTAAGACCTCCATCACGTAACCGGCACAGTGTTATTCTAATAAAGCTACAGACTAAGGACCTTAAAGTTCAACCCTAAAGTCTCACTGAATGAGATGTTTATCTGAAACTATCTACATTTTCAGACACAACAGCAGATTCTGACTTTGCTTACAGTTAAAGTCCACGCTGTCGGCCATCTTTATTGATCGCTTAATTTGCATAGAAGTCAGCGCGGGATCAGATTTCATGAGCAGACTTCCTGAAAAGTCCGTCCTCATAAGACAGTGATTTTTGACCAAAGATTTAAATTTAAAACAAACTGCGTCGTGGTTTCAGATCCTAGTTTTTCAGATTTTATGGTTAGAATTTTTTTTTTTTAAATAAACTTTATTAATCCCTAACCGGGAATTATGTGTGCTGCATCACACTGCAGCAGGCTGCCACTTATGACAACGCCAATGGTGGGAGAAACGGGGTGTCCGGTGTCTTCTCCAAGGACTCTAGACGTGAACTCCCAATTAGACAGCGAACTTCCGGTTAACTTCCGGTCCGCAGGGGGAATGCTCAAAACCCTGAGCCACCGTCTCCCCCGCAATGATGCCAAAATGAATGAAGCCGAAATGATCTTCCTCTGGAGGGTGGCTGGGCTCTCACTCAGAGATAGAGGGAGGAGCTCTGCCATCAGGGAGGAGCTTGGATTGGAGCCGTTGCTCCTCCAGTTCCAGAAAAGCCAGGTGGGGGATTCGGGCACGTCCCACTGCAAGCAGACTAAGAGGCAGACCCCGGACATGCTGGAGAGACTATGTCTCCCAGCTGGACAGAGAACACCTCAGGATCCTCCTGGGTGAGCTGGAGGATGCAGCCGGGGTGAGAGAACCCTGGGCTTCCCGTCTGAGGGTGTTGCCCCTACGACCCGGACGTGGACAAGTGGAAGACGACGGAAAGTAACGGAAGCCTTTTGACTTTTGTTCAGTTATTTGAGTCTCTATTAATCCCTGTTTGGAGGACCTGTTCAGTTCTGGTCTGTCTCACGGTGTGAAGGGTTAGGTAGGGTAGGTCTAGGGTTAGGTTTGGTAGTTTTTGTTGACCCGCAGCGTGTGTAACCCACCTGCGTAGGAACAGGGAGTGACCTGTACTTCCTACTCTTAATACATTTGATCTGAATCTGTCTCTCGTGTGAGGAACGGCTCCACTCACCCTTCCGTTGGTGCTGGGCGGCCGGCCTTGGTGGCTGAAAGCCCGGGCGGGGTCTTTATGGTAGGCCTTCAGGCAGGAACCAGGAGAGATGATTCTACAAGCACAAAGAAACCATGTGAGTCTGAATCCAACAGAAAACCAAAGAATTACAACAGTTTTATAAGTAATTTAAATCATTGACTTTTTAGTTTAAAAAAATGTGCTTCTCGTGATGGCAGCAGGTCCGTGCAGCTCCTTCATGAGTAACATATGAGGAAATCTTTTCATGGACGCCGGGCTGAAGTGAAGCGAAAGGCCTTTCCAGCTCTGTTCCACCTAACTCGACACCACCCGCGGCTTTTACCTTTGCTCCCCTTGAATTACCGTACCCTCAAATTTACCCAGTAAGAGTATCTTGAATTGAAAAGATGAGGTGTTTTGGACACGTCCCATCCGGAGGACACCCAGAGGCAGACCCCAGACCTGCTGGAGAGGCCAGCCAGAAGGGGCTCGCTCTCTAGTCTCACCCTCAGGCCTTAGTCCACAGGGACAGGGGCCTGGTGACCCATGTCTGGGCGAAGGGAAACTTGGGCATGCTTGATCTCTTTATAGGGTTTTTGAGTCATGCTTTTTCTGGCCCTTCACCTGGAACGTGCTTGCCTAGTTCGCCCCGGGCAACTCCGGAGTGAGGAGCTCTTCCATCCGGGAGAAGCTCGGATAGAGACATCACAGCCGAGAGAGGCCAGATGGGGGGGTTCGGATGCCACCGGAACACCTCGGCACAGACCCACCGAACCCACTGCAGGGACTGTGTCTCACAGCCGGCTGGGGAACGACTCCGGATCCTTCTGGTTGAGCTGGAGCATGCAGCCGTTTGAGAGAAGCCTGGCTACCTCCATAACCCGGCTCCGGATAAGCGGAAGACAACGGAACAGAATGGAGAGCAACCGAGGAGCAACGCCAACACTGATTGGTCAATCCCTCAAAACCCCGGCACGTTTCTGAAAGAAGAACAAGAGCCTCCGTTACCTGAGGTCCGTCAGGTCGTAGAAGACGTTCCGGGTGGGGTCTCTGATGTAGATGGCCATGGTGGGAGATTGGAGCATCTTCATGGTGAGCTGATTTGGGAAGGCAGTGACAAACAGAGATCGGACCGAGTCCTGGCTGCTGATCTCAGGGGGCATCCACGCCAGCCTGGTCTGGTCTCCATACTGCAGGTACAACACACCTGGTCCAAACCAGAGAAAAACACACCTTAGATCTGAGGGGACACCTGGTAACCAGACCTCCGTGAAGCCCCGCCCCTCTTACAAAAATAAACAAACAATGTCAATCTATGCTATTTTCAAGGTTTTTTTTCTAAAAAAAATAAATAAATAAAAATTGATGACGTCATCAAAGATGGCAACACCCGGATGAGATTGCAGGCCCGCATGACGTCATCGTCCAATCATATTTCTTTGCTAAAAAAACACAACCATTTGAAAGATGACGTCATCAAAGATGGCGACACCCGGAAGTGTCAATCGTTTGTGCTGTTTTCAGTTTTTTTTCCTTAAAAAAACAAAAGATTTGAACGATGACGTCATCAATGATGGCGACAACCGGAAATAAATGAAGGTCCGGATGACGTCATCGTTCTATTTGTATTTCTTAAAATATTTTTTTTAAAAAACGACAATAGAATAAACAAAAAATTTTCACAGCACAAATAATTTGCATATGTTTTGTTTATTTTTTTTAAAAGAGGGGCGGGGCTTCACGGAGGTGGTAACCAGGACATGCTGGAGCGTCTACAGCTGGTTCATCCATACATCGTACCAGCTCTCATTGAGCCCAAACTTTACAAATAAATAACAAATTTAATCATTTTTAAACAGAAATAAACAAAAAATTTGAAGTAAAAGACGTGAATAAAAAAGAGCGTGTTCGTTACACACCGGCTTTCTCTGGACGCTGGTCGCTCCCTCGGGTGGAAGGAAGGCTGGCTCTGGCTTTCGAGCCTCTGGTGAAGGGTCCGTTTCCTTCATACATGCTCTCTGAGTCCACACCTGAGCTTTCAGAGGACCGAGGACTCCTCACCTGGACGCAACGAGAGAACAGAGTCTCATAAACATGGACCGTTTCATTTAAAACCAGTTCAGGTAACAGGCAGGACAGTGGCCTCACAGCAAGAAGGTCAGGGGTTCGAGTCCCGGGTGGGGACGAGCCTTGGAACACTGGCCTTTCTGTGTGGAGTTTGCATGTTCTCCCAGTGTATGTGTGGGTTTCCTCCCATCCTCCAAAAACATGCATGCTAGGTTGATTGGCCCTAGGAATGTGTGTGTGTGTATGTGTGTGTGTGTGTGTGTGTGTGTGGCCCCGCGACAGACTGTCGACCTGTTCGGTGTGTACCCTGCCCCTCGCTTTGAATCAGCCGGGATGGGCTCCTTCAACCCCCGGAACCCCATAAGGTATAGACGATAAGAAGATGACTGACTGACTGACACCCCGAACAGGCCGACCGTCTGTTGCAGGGCCACACACACACACACACACACACTCATTCCTAGCAGCCAATCAAACCTAACATGTATGTTTTTGGAGGAAACCAGAGAAAACCCACACACACACAAGGAGAACATGTAAACTACACACAGACTCACACTCTGAGACTCAAGCCTCAACCTTCGTCCTGCGAATGGAGGCGTTGATGAACGTTAAATAAAAATTTAGATAATTGGACTTTATTGGACAGATTAAATGATCAATATCGGTCTCAAAACCACCCGTTCCAGATCAGACACGATCTGTAGAGCAAGAGAGAAATCCTTAGGAACAAATAAAGTGTCCTAGGGACGAGTGGAGGTCCTTAGGAATGAATAAACTGTCTTTAGGAACCAATAAAGTGTCCTTAGAGACTAATAAAGTCACGTTAGGGATGAATAAAGTGTCCATAGTAATGACTTGAGCATCAATAAGAGTGAGTAAAGCACCCATAGAATGAGTGAAGTGTCCTAAGAATGAAATAAAATGTTCATAAGAACAAATAAAGTGTCCTTTTCAACGAGTAAAGCATCGTTAGGGAACGAGCAAAGTGTCCTAGGGAACAAGTAAAGCCCGTTTAGGGACGATTGAAGGTCCTCAGGAATGAATAAACTGTCTTTAGGAACCAATAAAGTGTCCTAGACACGAGTTTAGCATCAATAAGAGTGAGTGAAGTATCCATAGGATGAGCGAAGGATCTGAAGAATGAAGTCAAATGTTCATAAGAACAAATAAAGCGTCCCTAGGGACGAGTGGATGTTGTCAGGAATGAATAAACTGTTCTTTGAAACCAGTAGAGTGTTCTTAGGGACGAGTGAAGCATCCCAAGAACAAACAAAGTGTCGTTAGGGATGAATAATGTCCGTAGAAATGAGTTGCGCATCAATAGGAATGAGTAAAGCGTCCATAGGATGAGTGAAGGGTCCTAAGAATGAATGAAACCAGTAGAGCGTTCTTAGGGACGAGTGGGACCAATAAAGTCTTGTTAGGAACGAAGAAAGGATCCTTAGGAACTAGTAAAGCATCTTTAGGGACAAATAAAGTGTCCTTAGGAATGAATAAAGTGTTCATAGTAATGAGTTGAGGATCATTAGGAGTGAGTAAAGCGTCCATAGGATGAGTGAAGGGTCCTAAGAATGAAGTAAAATGTTCATAGGAACAAATAATGTTTCCCTAGGGACGAGTGGATGTCCTCAGGAATTAATAAACTGTCTTTTGGAACCAGTAAAGTGTCTTTAGGGACGAATAAAGCATCCTTTGGAACCAGTGGAGCGTTCTTAGGGACGAGTGAAGCATCCTCAAGAACAAATAAAGTGTCCTTAGGGACGAATAATGTCCGTAGAAACAAGTTGAACATCCGTAGGATGAGTGAAGTGTCCTCAGGAATGAAAAAACTGTCTTTAGGAACCAATAAAGTGTCCTTACGGACAAAAAAGCCATCCTTTGAAACCAGTAGAATGTTCTTAGAGACCAATAAAATCTTGTTAGGGACGAATAGAACATCTCTTGGAACCAGTAAAGTGTCTTTAGGGACAAATAAAGTGTCCGTAATAACAAGTTAAGGATCATTAGGAAGGATTAAAGCGTCCATAGGATGAGTGAAGTGTACTCGGGAATGAATAAACTGTCTTTAGGAACCAGTACAGTGTCCTTAGGGACAAATAAAGTGTCCTTAGGAATGAATAAGGTGTCCATAGTAACGAGTTTAGCATTAATAGGAGTGAGGAAAGCGTCCATAGGATGAGTGAAGGGTCCTAAAAATTAAATAAAATGTTCATAAGAACAAAAAAAGTGTGAAGCATCCCTAGGAACAAACAAAGTTTCCTCAGGGACCAATAAAATCTCGTTAGGGACCAATAGAGCATCTTTTGGACCCAGTGAAGCATCTTTAGGGACAAAGAAAGTGTCCTTAGGAATGAATAGTGTCCATAGTAATGAGTTGAGCATCGATAGGCGTGAGTAAAGGATCTTTATACTGAGTGAAGGGTCCTAAGAATGAAAAAAAGTGTTCATGAGAACAAAGAAAGCGTCCCTAGGGACGAGTGGAGGTCCTCAGGAATGCATAAAGTGTCTTTAGGGACAAATAAAGCATCCTTTGGAACCAGTAGAGCGTTCTTAGGGACGAGTGAAGCATCCCTAAGAACAAATAGCGTGTCCTTAGGGACCAATAACGTCTGTAGAAACAAGTTTAGCATCAATAAGAGTGAGTAAAGCGTCCACAGGATGAGTGAAGGGTCCTAAGAATTAAGTCAAATGTTCATAAGAACAAATAAAGTGTCCTTTTCAACGAGTAAAGCCTCGTTAGGGAAAGAGCAAAGTGTCCTAGGGACTGAGTAAAGCCTCGTTACGGCTGGGTGAAGTGTTTCTAAGGTCATCAGGGACGGAATGACGCTCTTTAAGAACCAGTAAAGCCCTTTAGAAACGAGTTGAGCCTAAAAAGTAACAAGTAAAGCATCCATAAGATGACTTAAGAGTCCTGAGAATGAAATCAAGCGTCCGTAGGAACATATTTAGAGTCCTAGAAGAACCTGAAGAATTAAACCATCCCAGGATTCCATCTCTGGTACTCTAGGATCACCGGTTTCTCCCCTCCTGGAGGTCAGTTCGTCTCCCTGACCTACATGCTGCTGTTCCAGGTGCAGTCAGTCACAGCGCACCTGTCCTCAGGAATGACAGACGTGTTTGTTCAGCAGAGCCATGGCGAGCCGTCGTGTCTCAACTGGTTCCAGTTTGATAGAAACTCACCTGTGGACAGGTAACCGCAGCCTGAGGTGGACTCTACCGTCTGTCCAGGTAAAAGCTCTGGTTTACAGAGACAGAAACGTCCTTTCTGGGAGGTTTGAGGCTCCACCTGGTCGCTGGTTCTACCTGTCTGACGGGACTGTCAACACGCTGATGTCACAGCAGCAGGTTTAGACGGCTTCCTGTCTGAGAGGAATGCCCCAGGCTGTTCCCATGGCAACCGGAACGACGACAAACACCAACACAAGGTTCATTTCCTCTGGAATGTTTATTAATAACATGAAAAACTATACTCCTGTGCATGGTCTGCATGGTCTGCATGTTCTATGTGAGGTCATGAACGGCTTTGTCCTCCTTCACACGACCCCTAAGGCCAATCCTGCAGGTGGTGAGCCCGCAGGCAGGGGGCTCCGTGTACCCGGACCCATTGGGCAAAAGTCTGGCTACCAGGCGCTTGCTCTCATGCCCCACTCTCTGGCCTGGCTCCACAGGGGGGCCCTGGTGATCCGTCTCTGGGCAAGGGACACTTGGCCATGCTTGATCTCTTCATAAAGTTCCGGCATGTGGTTAGGATGCCGCCCGAACGCCGCGTTGGTGAGGTGGTTCGGGCACATCCCACCAGGAGGAGACCCAGAAGCAGACCCTTTGGTGAGACTATGTCCCACAGCTGGACAGGGAACACCTCAGGATCCTCCTGGGTGAGATGGAGGATGCAGTCAGGGTGAGAGAAGCATGGGCTTCTCTCCTCACCGTGAAGGAGAGTCTAAGGACATAAATGTACTAGTCTTGTTTAGTTAGTATTTGTTAGTTATTTTTCTTGTTGTGTATTTGTGTTTATACATTCCTCTTTTTAACGTGAACCCATTGAGACGGACATTCTGTGATTTTGGGCTAAAAAATAAAATTGAATTGACTTGAATTGGGCTTCTCGTCTGAGGCTGTTGCCCCCGGCGACCCGGCCCTATCCAGGGCGTCTTCCATTTATCCAAATAGAAAACAACGAACAGAACGGAACAAAATTTAGTGACTTAGATATTTAGTCACATGATCCTGAAAGCCAATCAGATCACTCATAATGAAACTGATTAAGTTTGAGTTTCATTAGAATATTTTTTGTGTTTTGGGAAAACGTCACGTGAAAAAAAATTTGTGACCTCAAGGAAAAAATCTTGTGATGAAATCCTGTCATTAAACAACAAGTGTTACGGAAGCACTGACAGACGGACGGACGGATGGACAGACGGACGTCTTAATGCCTCCATCATATTTTGTGGGCGGAGCCATAAAAAATTATTTTGATCCAATTATAGTTAAACATTTCTTTTGTTTTCTTATTTAAAAACTTTCAGAAAGATCTTTAACAATTGTAATCCTGTTCCGTTCTGTCATCTTCTACTGCCGGGACCCGGCGGGAATATTTTTTCTTCCCAATCCATTCATCCATTGCACAATCTATTCAGTTCCTGATTGGCTGTAGGGAATACGCCCTACAGGGCGTTTTTCGCGGCCGGGTCGTGGTTGGTTCCCCCCTCACCTGTCCTGTAGTGCAGTCCTGATGCTCCATGCCAGCGGCCTGATGGAGGTACTGGTTCTTTCTTCCAGGCTCACAGCTGTTTGTGGTGTTCCTGCTCGGGGTGGAGGTTCGGGGTAACGTGGAGGGTTTCGCCAGACATGGATCAGCATCCTGGAAGACGGTCCTGCTGGGGAGGTGATCCTCTGCAGTCCTGGGACAAGTGGAAGGTTTCAGAGGCGCGTTTTCAGGGTCTGAGTCGGACAAATAGAAAGAACAAGAGCTCTAAATTTACCAGTCGATGTATGTTCCTACCCTCACCATGGTAACAGGATCTATGTTCCTGCCCTCACCATGGTAACAGGATCTACGTTCCTACCCTCACCATGGTAACCAGGATCTACGTTCCTACCCTCACCATGGTAACCAGGATCTACGATCCTACCCTCACCATGGTAACCAGGATCTATGTTCCTACCCTCACCATGGTAACCAGGATCTACGTTCCTACCCTCACCATGGTAACCAGGATCTACATTCCTGCCCTCACCATGGTAACCAGTATCTACGTTCCTACCCTCACCATGGTAACCAGGATCTACATTCCTGCCCTCACCATGGTAACCAGTATCTACGTTCCTAGCCTCACCATGGTAACCAGGATCTACGTTCCTACCCTCACCATGGTAACCAGGATCTACATTCCTGCCCTCACCATGGTAACCAGTATCTACGTTCCTAGCCTCACCATGGTAACCAGGATCTACGTTCCTACCCTCACCATGGTAACCAGGATCTACGTTCCTACCCTCACCATGGTAACCAGGATCTACATTCCTACCCTCACCATGGTAACCAGGATCTATGTTCCTACCCTCACCATGGTAACCAGGATCTATGTTCCTACCCTCACCATGGTAACTAGGATCTACGTTCCTACCCTCACCATGGTAACCAGAATCGACGTTCCTACCCAAACCATGGTAACCAGGATCTACTATGTTCCTACCCTCACCATGGTAACCAGGATCTACTATGTTCCTACCCTCACCATGGTAACCAGGATCTACATTCCTGCCCTCACCATGGTAACCAGTATCTACGTTCCTAGCCTCACCATGGTAACCAGGATCTACGTTCCTACCCTCACCATGGTAACCAGGATCTACATTCCAGCCCTCACCATGGTAACCAGTATCTACGTTCCTAGCCTCACCATGGTAACCAGGATCTACGTTCCTACCCTCACCATGGTAACCAGGATCTACGTTCCTACCCTCACCATGGTAACCAGGATCTACATTCCTACCCTCACCATGGTAACCAGGATCTATGTTCCTACCCTCACCATGGTAACCAGGATCTATGTTCCTACCCTCACCATGGTAACTAGGATCTACGTTCCTACCCTCACCATGGTAACCAGAATCGACGTTCCTACCCAAACCATGGTAACCAGGATCTACTATGTTCCTACCCTCACCATGGTAACCAGGATCTACTATGTTCCTACCCTCACCATGGTAACCAGGATCTACGTTCCTACCCTCACCATGGTAACTAGGATATACGTTCCTAACCTCACCATGGCAACCAGGATCTACGTTCCTACCCTCACCATGGTAACCAGGAGTTACGTTCCTACCCTCACCATGGCAACCAGGATCTACGTTCCTACCCTCACCAT
>CACRXE010000006.1:2255000-2277500 GCA_902685375.1 Neostethus bicornis | reverse complement strand
GGATCAGGCATCAGGCATCAGGGATCAGGGATCAGGCATCAGGGATCAGGCATCAGGGATCAGGTTCTCCGGTTATCTGGTCATCCTTGACACTTTAGGGAACAGAACATCCACCAAACCACTGGTTGAATTTTAATAAAACTGTTCACAGTTACTCAGTATCAGCTATAGATTAACTGAGTGGTAAAAGGCCAGCAAAATCATTCTTTTAAAACTCTGGGTTCGACTTGTTTTGACTGAGATTTTTTTTTAAATCTTTTTTCTTTTTAATTTGTTTCTTGACTTTTATTGAAACAAGAATTTTGATATTTTTGTCTCCACAAATCAATTTTTTTTCATCTTCTGAACCGTTTATAGGAATGTGTGGAGAGCCGGAGCCTACCCCGGCTCATCGCAGGCAAGAGGCAGGGTACACCTCGAACGGGTCACCACTCTGGCACAGGGCCACACACACATTCATTCCTAGCAGCCAATCAACCTAACATGTATGTTTTTGGAGGAAACCAGAGAAAACCCACACATACACATGGAGAACATGTAAACTACACACAGAAAAGACAGGGGTTCAAGCCTCACAACAACTCCAGGACTTGAATCCTTGACTTTCTAGCTGTGAGGCCACCCCTACACCCCTGAGCTGACCCTCAAATAGAATGAAAAAATCCAAATATGATCAGAAAAGTAAAATTTTGGAATCATCTAGACCAGGCATGGGCAAACTACGGCCCGCGGGCCACATGCAGCCCGTTAAATGTTTTAATCCGGCCCTCCGAACTAGAAAAAATTAAATAAATAAACCTTGTTACTTTGGATTTTTCTTGATTTTCTTTATGTTCGTCACTTGATGGCGTCAAAAAAACACCAACACTGCTCCAACTAAAATGTGTGTCTCTGTGATGCACACAAAATAAACAGTGTGAACAGATATGGAAAGCCATCGGGGCCAATACACACACGTAAACAACCGTGTTAGATGTTATACCAAACAAAATGTTACATCAAGAGCTTAGATTTCAAACCAAGCGCCGCTAGATTTGAAATTTAACGCTCTTGATGTAACATTTAGTGCTTGTTTAAAATTTAGCATCATTCTATTGGTCTAATCTAGAGGTTACCAAAGCATGCCATCCACCTGATCCTGTTCCTGCCCTCTGGTCAAATGTTAGAACTCAATGTGGCCCAAGAGTCAAAAACTTTGCCACCCCTGCCCTGGGTGGTGATTTCTTTTCCCTTCCTGTAGAAAAGTTTCATGTGAACTGGTTCAAGCTGGACTTACTGCCGCTCTGCAGGGAGGTCTTCCTGTTTGGAGGTGAGCCGGGCTGATTCGGCCTGCTGGGGACCAGGCTCCCCTCGCTCCCCGCCCTCATCAGACGTTCCCCGATCTTCAGCATGCTGGATCGGCTGCCGTGCAACTCGGTCCTCCAAGGCTTGCATCCAGCCAGGCGGGAGGATTTGGACATGTTCCCGGCCGGGTTCAAGAGGATCCTGAGGGACTCCAGACTTCTTCCTGTGGCGTCCCTCTTGTCGCCTTGTTTCCGTCCCTCCTAAGGTCCTGTCTCCTTCCCTCCTATTCCCTTGTTTCCTTCTTTCCTAACTCTTTGTGTCCTTCCCTCCTAACTTCTCGTCTCCTTCCTCCCTAGCGCACCCTTTCCTTCCTTCTTATCCTCATGTTTCCTTCCTAACTTGTTTCTTTCCTCTCGTCCTGCTCGCATCTGAGCGTCTGGATTTGGTCTCACATCCTCCTGTCCCTCTCTTCTCTCTTCTCTCCCTCTCTCTCCCTCTCCCTCTCGTCTGAGAGACCCCCCTCCCCTTCCTACCATCCCCCTATCCCTCCATCCCTCCATATCTCCATCACCATCTTTTCTTCCGCTCCCTTTCCTTCGTTCCAGTCATCCATCCAGAGACTGACCCCCCTCTGTCAGCACGCCCACAGGACCGGCAGGACGACCTCAGGAGAGTGTGTATCAGGACCTGATAGGAGAGTGTGTATCATGTCATGTACCATGCTAAACACTGTTCCCCCGTTCAGTCCGGCTTTGAACCCCTGTTTAACCACTGCTGACCACTATCAAATAATCTTGGGTGACATAACGTGAGGTGCAGGTGGAAGGAGGAGGAGCCAAATGCGGGACAACAACAACCTGGCCGGAAAGGATGGCGATGACCCGACAAGGAACTGCCTTTAAATCAACACCATGCTGGTCACCCAGGTGTTTGAAATCAGGCCGAAGCCCAGGATTGGGAGGAAACTCCAGGGCTCCCTCAGTTGGCGGGAAAGGGGATCATGACATTAGGGCTCGTTGGCTAAAGATGGCGTAGATCTGATGTTCAAATGAGCCGGTGTCGACTGTCATTACTCATGTGTAACAGCAACGTGTTGTCATATTACCGTGCTAAGCTAACGTGCTAGCAAGCGAAACAGAGTGACGAAAAAAGAATTTAAACTCGTGATAAAAAACAAAGTTCCGCCCACCAGGAATCCATGCCCGACAGCGTAGGTGATTCCTTCAGAGGAACGTAGATCCTGGTTACCATGGTGAGGGTACGAACGTAGATCCTGGTTACCATGGTGAGGGTAGGAACGTAGATCCTGGTTACCATGGTGAGGGTAGGAACGTAGATCCTGATTACCATGGTGAGGGTAGGAACGTAGATCCTGGTTACCATGGTGAGGGTAGGAACGTAGATCCTGGTTACCATGGTGAGGGTAGGAACGTAGATCCTGGTTACCATGGTGAAGGTAGGAACGTAGATCCTGGTTACCATGGTGAGGGTAGGAACGTAGATCCTGATTACCATGGTGAGGGTAGGAACGTAGATCCTGGTTACCATGGTGAGGGTAGGAACGTAGATCCTGGTTACCATGGTGAGGGTAGGAACGTAGATCCTGGTTACCATGGTGAGGGTAGGAACATAGATCCTAGTTACCACGGTGAGGGTAGGAACATAGATCCTGGTTACCATGGTGAGGATAGGAACGTAGATCCTGGTTACCATGGTGAGGGTAGGAACGTAGATCCTGGTTACCATGGTGAGGGTAGGAACGTAGACCCTGGTTACCACGGTGAGGGTAGGAACATAGATCCTGGTTACCATGGTGAGGATAGGAACGTAGATCCTGGTTACCATGGTGAGGGTAGGAACGTAGATCCTGGTTATCACGGTGAGGGTAGGAACGTAGACCCTGGTTACCACGGTGAGGGTAGGAACATAGATCCTGGTTACCATGGTGAGGGTAGGAACGTAGATCCTGGTTACCATGGTGAGGGTAGGAATGTAGATCCTGGTTACCATGGTGAGGGTAGGAACATAGATCCTGGTTACCATGGTGAGGGTAGGAACGTAGATCCTGGTTACCATGGTGAGGGTAGGAACGTAGACCCTGGTTACCATGGTGAGGGTAGGAACGTAGACCCTGGTTACCATGGTGAGGGTAGGAACGTAGATCCTGGTTATCACGGTGAGGGTAGGAACGTAGACCCTGGTTACCACGGTGAGGGTAGGAACATAGATCCTGGTTACCATGGTGAGGGTAGGAACGTAGACCCTGGTTACCATGGTGAGGGTAGGAACGTAGACCCTGGTTACCATGGTGAGGGTAGGAATGTAGATCCTGGTTACCATGGTGAGGGTAGGAACGTAGATCCTGGTTACCATGGTGAGGGTAGGAACGTAGATCCTGGTTACCATGGTGAGGGTAGGAACGTAGACCCTGGTTACCATGGTGAGGGTAGGAACGTAGACCCTGGTTACCATGGTGATGGTAGGAACATAGATCCTGGTTACCATGGTGAGTGTAGGAACATAGATACTGTTTACCATGGTGAGGGTAGGAACATAGATCCTGGTTGCCACGGTGAGTGTAGGAACGTAGACCCTGGTTACCATGGTGAGGGTAGGAACATAGATCCTGGTTGCCACGGTGAGGGTAGGAACGTAGACCCTGGTTACCATGGTGAGGGTAGGAACGTAGATCCTGGTTGCCACGGTGAGGGTAGGAACGTAGACCCTGGTTACCATGGTGAGGGTAGGAACGTAGACGCTGGTTACCATGGTGAGGGTAGGAACGCAGACCCTGGTTACCATGGTGAGGGTAGGAACATAGATCCTGGTTACCATGGTGAGGGTAGGAACATAGATCCTGGTTACCATGGTGAGGGTAGGAACGTAGACCCTGGTTACCATGGTGAGGGTAGGAACATAGATCCTGGTTACCATGGTGAGGGTAGGAACATAGATCCTGGTTGCCATGGTGAGGGTAGGAACGTAGATCCTGGTTGCCATGGTGAGGGTAGGAACGTAGATCCTGGTTGCCATGGTGAGGGTAGGAACGTAGATCCTGGTTGCCATGGTGAGGGTAGGAACATAGATCCTGGTTACCATGGTGAGGGTAGGAACGTAGATCCTGGTTGCCATGGTGAGGGTAGGAACATAGATCATGGTTACCATGGTGAGGGTAGGAACGTTGACCGTCCTCTTCCAGTAAATAATACCATGTTTTTGTTCCTCTAAGACACACGGAACCCGTCCCATGCAGACTGGATGTTTTCAGCAGACTTTATTTGCTTCCTTCTGGTTTAAAATAATCTGTTTTCTTTCCTCTGGTCAGAAAATGTTGACGTGAAGCTCATTGAACCCTCATTATGTCACCTTTCGTCACCTTTGTTCCGGCTCAGTGAATCGCTGATGTGCTGCGGGCGGCCGAATCTTTCATTCCACCGCACTCCCGTCACACCACCACGAGTAATAATTATAATACCACCGGTATGAACGCGTCCTCAATATGTCAGAAAGATGAAATGGAAATTTAAAGACTCATAAAAACCAAGAATGATAAAAAGTAATAATTGGAACCAGTTCAAACATTTTGATTCGTCATGAGCGGGTTTTATTTTCAGGGGTTTCAAACACGCAGAAACACACACTTAAGCACAGTGAGAACCAAACCAATCAGAATCCTCGTGTCTTAAAGTCACCTTCTCATGGTTTTTATAGTTGTATTCTACATGTTTAATTCCGTTCCGTCGTCTTTCGCTCATCCAGGGCCGGGTTGCAGGGGTAACAGCCTCAGACGGGAAGCCCAGGCTTCTCTCACCCCGGCTGCATCCTCCATCTCAGCCAGGAGGATCCGGAGTCGTTCCCTGGACAGCTGTGAGACATAGTTTATCCATGCGGGTACGGGGTCTACCTCTTGGTCTCCTCCTGACCAGGTGTCTGAAACACCTCACCAGTGCGGTGCTCGAGAGGGATCCTGACTAGATGCCCGATCCATCACATCTGGCTCACCTGGAGGAGGAGCGGCTCGACACCGAGCTTCTCCCGAATGGCAGAGCTCCTCACCCGATCTCTGAGTGAGAGCCCAGCCACCCTGAGGAGGAAGCTCATTTTCAACGCTTGTATCTGCAATCGCATTCTTTCGGTCACCACGTACAGCTGGTTACCATGGTGAGGGTAGGAACATAGATCCTGGTTACCATGGTGAGGGTAGGAACGTAGATCCTGGTTACCATGGTGAGGGTAGGAACGTATATCCTGGTTACCATGGTGAGGGTAGGAACATAGATCCTGGTTACCATGGTGAGGGTAGGAACGTATATCCTGGTTACCATGGTGAGGGTAGGAACGTAGATCCTGGTTACCATGGTGAGGGTAGGAACATAGATCCTGGTTACCATGGTGAGGGTAGGAACGTAGATCCTGGTTACCATGGTGAGGGTAGGAACGTAGATCCTGGTTACCATGGTGAGGGTAGGAACGTAGATCCTGATTACCATGGTGAGGGTAGGAACGTAGATCCTGGTTACCATGGTGACGGTAGGAACGTAAATGATTCCTGGGTTCTAATAAGTTTTTTTTTCCTCCATGTTTTTAATCATGAGTAAAACGGCTTGGTGAACTCCCAGCATGCACCGGGGCATGATGTTCCTGTCATGGCTCCGCGAGGGAAACAAACATCGCTGTAATGGTGTGTACAGATGAGTCATCATCATCTGAGGTGACGCGCCCCGCTCCACGGCACACATGTGGAAGCTCAGAGCGGAAAAATGCATAAACGGGACCTCAGGGCACGGCTGGAGAACAGGCTGGAGAACAGGATGGAGAACAGGATGAAGAACAGGCCGGAGAACGGGCTGACTCCGTGTTTCCATCAGGATGAAGAACATCTACTCATCCCCGTTCTGGACATCTCCGGGCTGAAGAGTCCCCCCGTGTTTCCATCAGGATGAAGAACATCTATTGACTTCTTTAGATATTTAGCTGTAGATTAGAATAAGCTAATATTTAAACAATAATCTTTGACACATTGTTTGCTCGTCCCGGGGAGGGATCTCTCTTTCACGTGGATCCCCATGAGGTTTCTTATTTTTTCTCCACTTGATGGGGTTTTTAGGAGTTTTTCCTCACCGAGAAGGAGAGTCTAAGTGCATTAATGTGCTAGTCTTGTTTAGTTAGCATTTGTTAGTTATTTTTTTTGTTGTGTATCTGTGTTTATACATTCCTCTTTTTCTTGTGAAGCCCATTGAGACGGACATTCTGTGATTTTGGGCTAAAAAATAAAATTGAATTGAAAAGAACGGGCTGGGGAGGGGCTTCAGTGGACCTGACATGTTGAATAACCAGAGACAGAATCTGTAAACAGCTCTGAGGGGACACCAGACACCCTTCTGGGGCGTCCTCTGCTGTACAGCCGGGATGTGGAGCCCAGTGTGGATCTCATCAGAGATGATCAGAGTGTTTTTATTAAGTTTTTAAGCCTTAAATAAACGACTTGTGCTTAAAGCCTACGGCCCGCGGTCCGCATGCGGCCCGTTAAACATTTTAATCCGGCCGCCAAACTTGAAAAATTTTAATAAACAAACCTTATTAATGTTTTATTTTCCTGTAGTTCTCATGTTTCGTCACCAGATGTCGCCAAGGATACAGCAACACTGCTCCCATTAAAATGTGTGTGTCTCCGTGACGCAAAATAAACAGTGTACACAGGTATGGAAAGCCATCGGGGCCATTACCCACACATAAACCTGGTCCTACTTACCTCTCCCTGATGTCTCCACCTGTGTCTCATCTTCCCCCGGGCCCACCCCTTCTGGGTCAGATCACCTGCTCTTATGGCCGAAGCAGCTGACTGTGAATTATTGGGTTGCTCTGAGGAGGAAGGCTTCCAGTCATCCAAGGTGAGGGGTTCTGGAGGGGTCGTGGGAAGGAGAAGCAGAGGGGTTTAACAGTTTTTTGGTGGGTGGAGGGGACGCTGAGCACGGGAGGTGGGAAGTGGGGGAGATAGAGTTTGATATGGAGGGTTGTGTTCCACCGGTGCCTGTATGGAGGAAGAAGGCGGAAGTGGTGGAACGTAATCTGTACTTTTTACTTTTTACTCCGCTTCTTTTTAAAAGTGTTTTTTTTCGTCTCATTTTAGGTCAGAAATTTGAAAAATACACAGTTTTTTTTTAGCGCAACTTGAAGCCGCATCGCCAAAATCAAAAGTCGCAGCTGATCGGGAGAAGAAATAATGAATCGAGGACCAATCAGAATCCAGAGTAAACATTTCCGCATTCATTCCGCACCAATAAACTAACATAAAATATTTTTTTAAAAAGTCAGAAAATTGTTTTTTTGTTGTGTTTACTTTTAAAAAGTTGAGCCGTCGTTACACGGAGCAGGGGCGGATCCAGGGTTTTCTTAAGGAGGGGGCGGGGCATGAGGTCAGGATCTACTTTCCTACCCTCACCATGGTAACCAGGATCTACGTTCCTTCCCTCACCATGGTAACCAGGATCTATGTTCCTACCCTCACCATGGTAACCAGGATCTACGTTCCTTCCCTCACCATGGTAACCAGGATCTACGTTCCTACCCTCACCATGGTAACCAGGATCTACGTTCCTACCCTCACCATGGTAACCAGGATCTACGTTCCTACCCTCACCATGGTAACCAGGATCTACATTCCTACCCTCACCATGGTAACCAGGATCTACGTTACTACCCTCACCATGGTAACCAGGATCTACGTTCCTACCCTCACCATGGTAACCAGGATCTACGTTCCTTCCCTCACCATGGTAACCAGGATCTACGTTCCTACCCTCACCATGGTAACCAGGATCTACGTTCCTACCCTCACCATGGTAACCAGGATCTACTTTCCTACCCTCACCATGGTAACCAGGATCTATGTTCCTATCCTCACCATGGTAACCAGGATCTATGTTCCTATCCTCACCATGGTAACCAGGATCTACATTCTTACCCTCACCATGGTAACCAGGATCTACGTTCCTACCATCACCATGGTAACCAGGATCTATGTTCCTATCCTCACCATGGTAACCAGGATCTACATTCCTACCCTCACCATGGTAACCAGGATCTACGTTACTACCCTCACCATGGTAACCAGGATCTACGTTCCTACCCTCACCATGGTAACCAGGATCTATGTTCCTATCCTCACCATGGTAACCAGGATCTACTTTCCTACCTTCACCGTGGTAACCAGGATCTACTTTCCTACCCTCACCATGGTCACCAGCTGTGGGTGGTGACTGAAAGAATGAGATCGCGGGTACAAGCGGCCAAAATGATCTTCCTGTGCAGGGTGGCGGGGCTCTCACTCAGAGATTGGGTGAGGAGCTCTGCCATCCAGGAGGAGCTCGGTGTTGAGCTGCTCTTCCTCCAGGTCGAGAGGAGCCAGATGGGGTGGTTCGGGCATCTGGTCAGGATGCCCTCCACGTGCCTCGCTGGTGAACTGTTTCGGGCATGTCTCACCAGGAGGAGACCAAGAGGCAGACCCCACAGTCGGCTGGGGAACGACTCAGGATCCTTCCGGGTGAGCTGGAGGATGCAGCTGGGGTGAGAGAAGCCTGGGCTTCCCGTCTGAGGCTGTTGCCCCCGTGACTCGACCCCGGAACAAGCGGAATATAACGGGACTTTTACTTTTTACTTAAAAAGTAAAATTTACACCAATTACTTTTGTACTTTTCCTTAAATACAAAAAGTGAGCACTTCATCCATCTGATCCATAAAATCAGATTTTCTTCGGGCTATTTTTTGATTGGATGAGGTCTCGCCGGGTTGTAATGACTGTGTTCCACCAGCAGAGGGAGCTGATGCATCATGTTTAAACCTTCAGCTCATGAAGAAGAGCTGTACTTCCGGTCTTTAGCTGCTAGCTTTAAGCTGCTAACTGATTAAAAAAAGATGTTTTATATTAAAATCTTTAGATCTGGAGCTCAGGCTGCTTTTCTTTACAGATCTAGTTGTGTTCCACCTCTGCTGCAGAAACAGAGCTTCTCGTGTTTGACTCTCAGAAGGTCACTGATCCAGAGCAAGGTTGGTCTCAGACATCCCATAATACTCACTTTAAACCTCTTTAAACCCGAAAAATGACCGATTTTAATATGAAAATTAATAATTTTTTTACTGTATTTTTTGCACAAAAACAATCATATTTTATGTTTTGGAGTCATTTATAAAGTAAATGTAAGGAGGTGTGAATGTCTGACTGTTGCTCATCCTCAGGTACTGCTCCCAAGATGGTGGATCTATGATTATTCTGTATTACTAGGCGTGTTTGAAAAGATTTGTCAGGATTTCAGATGAGACCAGGCGGCCGGTGCGGCGGGGAGGGGCGCGGGGAAAGTAGGGGTGGGCGGATCGATCCAAATATCGATAATATCGATACCAACGCTAGTATTGATATTGATCGATACTTAAACTAAAATATCGATACTTTGACTTGTCACATGACTCAGCGACTCGGGGCCAGGAAACAAAAAAAAAAAAACCACAAGTCGGTAAAAGTAGAGAGAGATGGAAAAAAGAGAAGTAGAATGTGGTTGGACTTTGAGGCACCATGTGCAGAAAGGCTGTTAAATATAGGGGTACCACTACAAATTAAAGAATCACCCCAAAGAAAAACTTCAGAAAACCCTGAGCCCTTCTGTTTCCTAGAGGCAGCGCTCATTAACAGAGATGCTCCAATTTTAATTTTGAAAGTACAACATGATCATCTTTAACATTAGTTAACATTTGTTTGTAACTGGTCACTTCTATTGATCTACCAACCTGTGTTTATACATATACTTGGTCATACTACATATATGACCCTAACCCTTGATACAAAAATAGTCTTTTAAAAAATTTAAATATCGGTATCGATATCGGTATCGGTGATATTGGTGTGGTGTTTACTTGGTATCAGATCGATACCAAACCTTGCGTTATAGGGGTAGCGGTACCCCTAGGGGAAAGGCGGCTGGAATAAAATCGACCAGTTTTCTTAAAGTTTAGACAGACGAGAACAGGAAGTAACAGTTTATTTACAAATTTTTACACAATAAATGTGTCTATTTGTGGAAAAAAACGCATCAAATTAAAACTTATGAAAGTTAATTTTAGTTTTGATGTTTTTACTCAGAAGTTATTGTAGATTGTTTTAATATAAATAAAGTTAATTAAGTTCCATATTTTCATGTCTTACAATCATTTACGTCATATTTGAAGAATTAAAGTAAAAACGTGTCAGTCAGTAAAAGATCATCAACTGAGTGAAAAAAAATCTTAAATCAGCAGTGGAGATAAATATAAACAAATCAGATATGTATCAATAAGAAATCAAAGAGTTTCTGATGTAAACATCACTGAGAGCCAATCAGCTATCAGTACACGTCTTTAAAAGACTCCATTTCCCATCATGCCGTTTGCTTTGTAGTCCATACAGGCGGCACAGTTGGTAAAAAGCAGCTGCGTCCGCCTTGCTCTCGCCAGAGTCTCGTTACTGGCACACAGGTGCCATCAGAGCAAGTCGGCGGCATCTCGAACGCAAAAACTAACCAGCATGCATTGCGCACCGATCCGCGCCGATCAGAACTGCGTCCGCGGTGTGTCATCTCAAACACGCCTATTGTTTTGTTTTTTCTTCTGAATCGTTAACCCCTTAAAGGGTCCATGCTGATTTCAGACAAGAGGCAGGATGCACCCTGAACAGGTTGCCAGTCTGTTGAGCCACACAAAATTAATTCTGTTCCGTCCTCTTCCGTTCATCCTGGACCGGGTCGGCTCAGACGGGAAGCCAAGGCTGCTCTCACCCAGGAGGATCCCGAGGTGTCCCTGTCCAGCTGTGAGACATAGTCTCTCCAGCAGGACGGTGTAGAGGTGACGTCCATGCTGGTGGACCAGTCTGGTTTGAGAACGATGAGAGACCGTCTCCTCATATGATTCATCCATACAGATCAGGGGGCGGGGCTTACGTCTGCTACCTTCTTCTACGTTTGGTCACAGATGGTTCTCCCTGAAGCACCTGGTCTCTGCCCTCATCCTCTGCTCCGTGCCCCAGAACCTGCATGTGTGTAAGCTTCATGCTCCGTCCCTGTGTGAAACACTCCTATCTACAGGTCTATGATTAGAGCTGGCAGGCAGGAGGCCTAGAGGTAGACCTGGGTCATACTTCACCACAAACATGTGTCGAGGTGAGGTGCCCTGTAGCTCCAAGCCATCCAAGAGAAAGCTCCACACAGCTTCAGAACAGCTGCTAAGTGGTACCAGGTTGGGTGGCGTGGAGCTGGAACAGCCATTGGTGGAACAGTTTGAGTGTGTTACCGTGGTAACGATGTTTTTTCATCTCCAGTGAATCCTAATAATATGTTAAACTGTCTCTAAAAGCTCCACATGTTGATCCTTCACTGTGGTGGAACAACACCAGCAGTCGTAGAAAAAGTTTCACAAAAGTCTTCTGGACAGTTTAATTCTTGATCGAGACGTTTCGACTTCCATCCGGAAATCATTTTCAATCTGAATGAAATGGACTGAAAACTGGATCTATTTATACTAACCTGAGTAAAAGGTAAAAAAAATAGTAAGAAGGGCTCGATCAATGACCGTGAATGGCTCCTATTGTAACCACAGACCAGTAAACAAACCCTATTATAAAAATGCTAAAAGCCTAGTGAATAGAAATTCCTGCTAACGAGAGGCGTGAAACTGGGTCACGAGGCGTCATCTTTAGTCCATGGCTTCAAAAGGCTGCTGTAAATCCTGGGCAAAATGTATCTAACGCCTCCACTCCGATTCAGTGAGGGATTCTCTTTCATCACAAAGATGGCTTCTTTCACCCCTCTTTCAAACCATCCTTTCTCTCTACTTAGAATCTTCACCTCACTGTCCTCAAAAGTGTGTTTGGTGGATTTAAGATGCAGATGTACAGCAGACTGTGGACCACTAGAGGCTTCTCTTCTGTGTTGGTAAAGTCTTTTGTGGAGTGGCTGCTTCGTTTCTCCAATGTAGTGTTCTTTGCAGCTCCCTTCACTGCACCGGATCCAATAAACTACATTGCTCTGTTTTTCTGTGGGCATCTTGTCTTTAGGATGTACTAGTTTCTGACGTAATGTGTTGACCGGTTTAAAGAAAACCGGGATGTCATGTTGTCTGAAGATTCTCTGTAACTTCTCGGACAATCCTGACACGTAGGGAATAGAGACTCCATTTTTTCTCTTCTCAGTTTCTGTTTCCCTCTTCTCACGTTTCTTGGACGTCCTCACCCTATTACACCAGCAGTCCACCATCTTTAGTTCCATAGTGAAGCCGGGTATGTTCAGACAGGAAGCACCGATGATGTCACTCAGGAGATCCTGTCTTCATTCCTTCTGAAGGACCTGCTGCCATCACCAGAAGCGCATGCAGCAGCAGCCTGACAGCACATGGTTTCAAAATGAGTCCAAACATGGAGATCAACAACATGCTTTGATCTGTATTAACAATCTTTCCCAGGATTGGATGTCTTGAGGAAGGTTAGAGGAGGAGTCAGAGGAGAGGGGCTGGGCACCAGGCAGGTCGTAGGCATGTCCATACATATGGGATAGGTACAGACGTCCCGTATGGGAGCCCAGTGGGAGATTGAGATAGACGGATGGAACTGAAACCAGACAAAGATGGAGCACTGCGGAGGAGCTGTACGATTGTAGAGAATGGATTCTTACTCTTCATCTCTGTCCTTATCCTCCAGGTGAGGCCCTTCCGACCCGGACACCTCGCTCTGTCCACCACGTCTGGAGATGGGAATCTGATCTACTCTGGAAGCCTGGGCACCGCCGTACGAGGTTGGTTTTCTCCATCTTTGTGAACCAGTTCCGGGTCAGGTTGGGGTTAAAATCCACGTGTATGAAGATGTGGGCGAGACACACCAACGACATTTTTAAAGGAAAACACACCTGTTTTTAAGCAGTAGGAGCTCACATGGTAACACAGCATCACCATGGCAACGGCCCACCATTAATGCTACGTGTGTTTACGTACTTTATTCATCCATCAATGGGTTAATTACTGTGCTGCATTGCACCGCAGCAGGCAGCCGTGACGGCCCCAATGGTAGGAGCACCTAGTGGTCTCAGTGGGAATCAAACCGGACTCTAGGCCCAAGGATGGACACTTTACCACTGAGCCAACGCCTCGTCTTCATTTACACTAAATTACAATAAAATTCAAACTAAAAGAGAAAATGATGAGTTTTATTTCCTGTTCTTTTATTTTGAAAGTTTAGAAAAGGAAGTGGTGGATGGTAGCAGGATTTTTGTTTTGCTTTCTGAACCATTTATCCCAAACGGGGTGACGGTGGTGACGGGGTAGTCAGGGTGGTCTCCTCCTGATGGGACATGCCCGAAACACCTCACCAGTGAGGCACTCGAAGGGCATCCTGACCAGATACCTGAACCACCCCATCTGGTTTCTCTTGACCTGTAGGAGGAGCTGCTCGACACCGAGCTCCTCCCGGATACCAGAGCTCCTCACCCGATCTCTGAGTGAGAGCCCAGCCACCCTGCGGAGGAAGCTCATGTCGGCCGCTTGTATCCGGGATCTTGTTCTTTCAGTCACCACCCACAGCTGGTTACCATGGTGAGGGTAGGAACGTAGATCCTGGTTACCATGGTGAGGGTAGGAACGTAGATCCTGGTTACCATGGTGAGCGTAGGAACATAGATCCTGGTTACCATGGTGAGGGTAGGAACGTAGATCCTGGTTACCATGGTGAGGGTAGGAACGTAGATCCTGGTTACCATGGTGAGAGTAGGAACGTAGATCCTGGTTACCATGGTGAGGGTAGGAACATAGATCCTGGTTACCACGGTGACAGTAGGAATGTAGATCCTGGTTACCATGGTGAGGGTAGGAACGTAGATCCTGGTTACCATGGTGAGGGTAGGAACGTTGATATTGGTTACCATGGTGAGGGTAGGAACGTAGATCCTGGTTACCATGGTGAGGGTTGGAACGTAGATCCTGGTTACCACGGTGAGGGTAGGAACGTAGATCCTGGTTACCACGGTGAGGGTAGGAACGTAGATCCTGGTTACCACGGTGAGGGTAGGAACGTAGATCCTGGTTACCATGGTGAGGGTAGGAACGTAGATCCTGGTTACCATGGTGAGGGTAGGAACGTAGATCCTGGTTACCATGGTGAGGGTAGGAACGTAGATCCTGGTTACCATGATGAGGGTAGGAATGTAGATCCTGGTTACCATGGTGAGGGTTGGAATGTAGATCCTGGTTACCATGGTGAGGGTAGGAACATAGATCCTGGTTACCATGGTGAGGGTAGGAACGTAGATCCTGGTTACCATGGTGAGGGTAGGGACGTAGATCCTGGTTACCACGGTGAGGGTAGGAACGTAGATCCTGGTTACCATGGTGAGGGTAGGAACGTAGATCCTGGTTACCACGGTGAGGGTAGGAACGTAGATCCTGGTTACCATGGTGAGGGTAGGTACGTTGATATTGGTTACCATGGTGAGGGTAGGTACGTTGATATTGGTTACCATGGTGAGGGTAGGTACGTAGATCCTGGTTACCATGGTGAGGGTAGGAACGTAGATCCTGGTTACCACGGTGAGGGTAGGAACGTAGATCCTGGTTACCATGGTGAGGGTAGGAACGTAGATCCTGGTTACCACGGTGAGGTAGAACGTAGATCCTGGTTACCATGGTGAGGGTAGGAACGTAGATCCTGGTTACCACGGTGAGGTAGAACGTAGATCCTGGTTACCATGGTGAGGGTAGGAACGTAGATCCTGGTTACCATGGTGACGGTGGGAACGTAGATCCTGTGTTTACATGTGGTTTTAAACGAGGAGTGATCTGGAGGTAACGTGTCTGCTCTCTCTTTAGGGGTGAAGATGTTCTCCTACACCACCAGCGGTGCCAGTCTCTTCCTGATGCCCCAGATCCTCCTGAAGACGGGTCTGGGGGTGGACAGCCTAGCCTTACAGGTGATGTTCTGCAGCGTCATCGGCGTCTTCACCTTCCTCACCCCTGTGCTGCTCCACTTGGTCACCAAAGGGTACGTAATCCGGCTATACCACCACCCCGAGCAGGATGCCTACACTGCCGTCACTTACAGTGTCTTCCTCACCGAGAAGAAGAGCGTCTTCCACCAGAACCAAGTCCGGATACCCCCCGTTAGTAAGATGTTTACCACCTTCTACGCAGGTCAGATGGGGCTCATGGTGAACCCTGATCAGTTTCCCCTCCCACAGGATTACAACCACCTCATGGGTTACGATAAACCTTTTAACTTTAAGCCGGAGGATCTGGACCGGCCGGATTGGAGCTGAGACCGTCATACTGTAGATTTAATAAAGTGGTTTCAGTGCCCGCTGTGTGGTTCTTTGGTCTCTGGGTTTGTTTATTAGGTCTTGTACCATCCTGTTAGGTTCTGTATGTCTCTACCATCATGGATAACCCTGACCATCCTCTCTGCCATCATGGATAACCCTGACCATCCTCTCTGCCATCATGGATAACCCTGACCATCCTCTCTGCCATCATGGATAACCCTGACCATCCTCTCTGCCATCATGGATAACCCTGACCATCCTCTCTACCGTCATGGATAACCCTGACCATCCTCTCTACCGTCATGGATAACCCTGACCATCCTCTCTACCATCATGGATAACCCTGACCATCCTCTCTACCATCATGGATAACCCTGACCATCCTCTCTGCCATCATGGATAACCCTGACCATCCTCTCTACCATCATGGATAACCCTGACCATCCTCTCTACCATCATGGATAACCCTGACCATCCTCTCTACCATCGTGGATAACCCTGACCATCCCATCTACCATCATGGATAACCCTGACCATCCTCTCTACCATCATGGATACCATCCTCTCTACCATCATGGATAACCCTGACCATCCTCTCTACCATCATGGATAACCCTGACCATCCTCTCTACCATCATGGATACCATCCTCTCTACCATCATGGATAACCCTGACCATCCTCTCTACCATCATGGATAACCCTGACCATCCTCTCTACCATCATGGATAACCCTGACCATCCTCTCTACCATCATGGATAACCCTGACCATCCTCTCTACCATCATGGATAACCCTGACCATCCTCTCTACCATCATAGATAACCCTGACCATTCTCTCTACCATCATGGATAACCCTGACCATCCTCTCTACCATCATGGATAACTCTGACCATCCTCTCTACCATCATGAATAACCCTGACCATCCTCTCTACCATCATGGATAACCCTGATCATCCTCTCTACCATCATGGATAACCCTGACCATCCTCTCTACCATCATGGATAACCCTGACCATCCTCTCTACCATCATGGATAACCCTGACCATTCTCTCTACCATCATGGATAACCCTGACCATCCTCTCTACCACCATGGATAACCCTGACCATCCTCTCTACCATCATGGATAACCCTGACCATCCTCTCTACCATCATGGATAACCCTGACCATCCTCTCTACCATCATGGATAACCCTGACCATCCTCTCTACCATCATGGATAACCCTGACCATCCTCTCTACCATCATGGATAACTCTGACCATCCTCTCTACCACCATGGATAACCCTGACCATCCTCTCTACCATCATGGATAACCCTGACCATCCTCTCTACCATCATGGATAACCCTGACCATTCTCTCTACCATCATGGACAACCCTGACCATCCTCTCTACCATCATGGATAACCCTCACCATCCTCTCTACCATCATGGATAACCCTGACCATCCTCTCTAGCATCATGGATAACCCTGACCATCCTCTCTACCATCATGGATAACCCTGACCATCCTCTCTACCATCATGGATAACCCTGACCATCCTCTCTACCATCATGGATAACCCTGACCATCCTCTCTACCATCATGGATAACCCTGACCATCCTCTCTACCATCATGGATAACCCTGACCATCCTCTCTACCCTCTCCTGAGTATGTGTTTAGTTTGACCTTTTCCCATACATACGTGTCTTAATGTTTACAGGAAATGTCTGAAACACCTAGAGGTTTGTCATTTCCTTCTCTTTGTTCCTTTTATCAGAACCACAGCTTCCTGTTTTTTTACATCTACCACAAAAACAAAAGACTGTCAAATGTTTGTTTGTTTGTTTTAACTCTTCAAGCTTCCATTGAGACGTCCCTTCGTTTTCGGGGAGACAGTGAGCGTAGGAATGTAGATCCTCGTTACCATGGTGAGGGTAAGAACGTAGATCCTGGTTACCATGGTGAGGGTAGAAAAGTAGATCCTGGTTACCATGGTGAGGGTAGAAACGTACATCCTGGTTACCATGGTGAGGGTAGGAACGTAGATCCTGGTTACCATGGTGAGGGTAGGAACGTAGATCCTGGTTACCATGGGGAGGGTAGGAACGTAGATTCTGGTTACCATGGGGAGGGTAGGAACGTAGATCCTGGTTACCATGGTGAGGGGAGGAATGTAGGTCCTGGTTACCATGGTGAGGGTAGGAATGTAGATCCTGGTTACCATGGTGAGGGTAGAAACATAGATCCTGGTTACCATGGTGAGGGTAGGAACGTAGATCCTGGTTACCATGGTGAGGGTAGAAACATAGATCCTGGTTACCATGGTGAGGGTAGGAACATAGATCCTGGTTACCATGGTGAGGGTAGAAACATAGATCCTGGTTACCATGGTGAGGGTAGGAACGTAGATCCTGGTTACCATGGTGAGGGTAGGAACGTAGATCCTGGTTACCGTGGTGAGGGTAGGAATGTAGATCCTGGTTACCATGGTGAGGTTAGAAACATAGATCCTGGTTACCATGGTGAGGGTAGAAACATAGATCCTGGTTACCATGGTGAGGGTAGAAATGTAGATCCTGGTTACCATGGTGAGGGTAGGAACGTAGATCCTGGTTACCATGGTGAGGGTAGAAACATAGATCCTGGTTACCATGGTGAGGGTAGGAACATAGATCCTGGTTACCATGGTGAGGGTAGAAACATAGATCCTGGTTACCATGGTGAGGGTAGGAACGTAGATCCTGGTTACCATGGTGAGGGTAGGAATGTAGATCCTGGTTACCATGGTGAGGGTAGGAATGTAGATCCTGGTTACCATGGTGAGGGTAGAAATGTAGATCCTGGTTACCATGGTGAGGGTAGGAATGTAGATCCTGGTTACCATGGTGAGGGTAGGAATGTAGATCCTGGTTACCATGGTGAGGGTAGGAATGTAGATCCTGGTTACCATGGTGAGGTTAGAAACATAGATCCTGGTTACCATGGTGAGGGTAGAAATGTAGATCATGGTTACTTTTCCGGGAGAGGACCATTATTTTACGTTTTTTAAACACCTTTTAAAAACATGTTGTTATGAAACGTGCTTTTTGTTACCTAACATGTCACTTTTTGTCTCGTGAGTTTCGGCTCCTGTGCTGCTGAGCAGATGAACTTAAACATGTTTGATGTGGTGCACCGCGGGCATGCGCGTGAGGATGCCTGCAGTCTTGTGCACCAGTTAGACACACGTTTGGTTATGACTAGCATTGTGGTCTTCTAGATAAACACTGAGGGAGCCCAGACTTCCGCTCCAGTGAAGTCTGGGTCCTTTACTGAGCTAAGACTAGGGCCTGAACCGATAGTTCACCATAACCAGGATCTACGTTCTTACCCTCACCATGGTAACCAGGATCTACTTTCCTACCCTCACCATGATAACCAGGATCTACGTTCCTACCCTCACCATGGTAACCAGGATCTACGTTCCTACCCTCACCATGGTAACCAGGATCTACTTTCCTACCCTCACCATGGTAACCAGGAATTACGTTCCTACCCTCACCACGGTAACCAGGATCTACGTTCCTACCCTCACCATGGTAACCAGGATCTACGTTCCTACCCTCACCACGGTAACCAGGATCTACATTCCTACCCTCACCATGGTAACCAGGATCTACGTTCTTACCCTCACCATGGTAACCAGCTGTGGGTGGTGACTGAAAAAATGAGATCGTGAATACAAGCGGCTGAAATGAGCTTCCTCCGCAGGGTGGCTGGGCTCTCACTCAGAGATCGGGCTAGGAGCTCCTCCATCCGGGAGGAGCTCGGTTTCGAGCCGCTCCTCTTCCAGGTTGAGAGGAGCCAGATGGGGTGGTTCGGGCATCTGGTTAGGATGAACCCCGAGCGCCTCGCTGGTGAGGTTTTTCGGGCACATCCCACCGGGAGAAGACCCAGAGTCAGACTCCGGACCCGCTGCAGAGACTATGTCTCACAGCTGGCCGGGGAAGGACTCAGGATCCTCCTGGGTGAGATGGAGGATGCAGCCGGGGTGAGAGAAGCCTGGGTCCCTGTCTGTGGCTGTTACCCCAGCGACCCGGCCCTGGCTAAGCGGAAGATGACAGAACGGAACCAGAGATTAAATGTCCTCAGTCCTCTTCAGGGCCCGGTCACACCACCTGAACTTGGAGTCCTTATTGACCGGTAGAGAGGGGTGCCAATGCTCGTCACCGTGGCTTGGTGGAGCACCGCTAAAGCTGGCGTTGCTTCAGCGTTGGTTTAGCAGTAACGACTGGTTTGGGTAGTTGGTACCACTCTGACCCAAACCAAAGTTCCTCATGGGCATGAGTCGCTGCTTTGACGCCCGACACCGTTCCAACAACACCATGTTTACAAGTCTAGTCACTGCCAGTGCAATGTAGACGAAACAGCGTTTCGTCTTTGGTGTTGGCCAAGCGGACCAAAGCGTCCACAAATCTCCATCTAGCGGTGCCAAACTTTGACCTGGCGGAGGTGAACCCGTAGAGAAACATCAGCGACGGAAGAGCGAATGTAGCGTTGCTTTAATGGGAGCCAAGTTTGGCTAAACGGTGATTAACCGTTCTGTTCCGTCGTCTTTCGCTCATCCGGGGCTGGTTCACAGGGGCAATAGTCTCAGACAGGAAGCCCAGGCTTCTCTCTCCCCGGCTGCATCCTCCATCTCACCCAGGAGGATCCTGAGGTGTTCCCTGTCCAGCTGTGAGACATAGTCTCTCCAGCAGGGCGGGGTCTACCTCTTGGTCTCCTCCTGGTGGGACGTGTCCGAAACACCTCACCAGCGAGGCGGTTGGGGGTCACCAACCACCCGATGTGGCTTCTCTGGACCTGGAGGAGGAGCGGCTCAACACCGAGCTCCTCCCGGATGGCAGAACTCCTCACCCGGTCTCTGAGTTAGAGCCCAGCCTCGCTGCGGAGCGGTTACGAGCGGTGAGAATTTTGTTTTTTTTTCCACCGCTCCGGTAAAGTTTAGGCGGTGTGAGGGGGGGAAATAAACACTTCCGGGTCCAAACGGTGACCCCGATCACCCCTAAAATTTAATCTGCATCGTCTTCCCCTTGTGGATAAACCCGGAAAATATCATCAAAATTCTCATCACGTCACCAACTCTGCAGAGGTGATGAAACTGATGCCAGTACCCGCGCAGACTCAGAAGCATGAAGTTTTTTAGATGCACCTGGCAGCACGTAGATGCCCCTGGCAGCACGTGGAGGGTGAGAACACGCTGTTCTTTATTGAAAACAATGAACCAGTAATTCTTCACATTCCAGATTAATGAAGCTCCGCTGAGTCAGCGTCATGAGTCAGACGCCATGAAGCAAGAAAAACGGTTACAAAACGCTCAAACCGCAGAAAACAAGAAAAGAAGAGAAACGAGTCTGAAGTTTGGTTTGTTTATAAAAAACACGCACGTGATTGGTCGGTTCTAACTGGCATGTGATTGGATGATTCTCTCTCAATGTTACCCTGAGACCTCCGTGAAGCCCTTCTTTAAAAACAATATGAACAAAAAATAACATAAATAAAAATAAACAAAAAAATTTGTTAATATTTTGAATTATTTTCATTTTTTTAATCTTCATTTATTTCTAGGGTGTCCTGTCGAAAGCTGTGAGCGTCGAGCGTTGCAACACTAAATCTCTGCGCATGCCCAGAAAGCGTCATTCACCTCCCCCTCTCTTCCTGGGCTGCAGCGTGACGCAACCCATGACGCTACCCCGGCCCCGCCCCCATTCAGACCAGACTTCACTTTTTTGAACACCGATCTTTGGACAACTGCGCGTTTGACATCCTGACGATGCAGCACATCTGGACAGAACACCGGAAGTCGCCATCTTTGATGGCGCCATTTTTGATGACGTCATCATCCAAATAGTATTTTTTAAAAAAACTAAAATAGAATGTACATATTTTTTGTTTATGTTTTTTTTTAAAGAGGGGCCAACCAGCTTCACGGAGGTTTCCCTGAGACAGACTGGCGCTCTGTTCTGGGTGTACCCTGTCTTTTACTTGGGTCTCAGCTTGGGATAGGCTCCAGCATCCTCTACCACTCAGTGTTGGACCAGAAGGTTTTAAAAAGGATGCAAAGCAGTGCTCGGTTCGTGGGGTCTTCTCTGTGGGGGTTTGACTGGCTCGGGTGGTACGGGTCCCTCACCCCAGCCTGGTAGCTTCTGTGGGTGCCCGTGTCTCCTGGAGCGGGTGCACCCCTGTGGTTGTGCCCTCTGTAATCATGGGCAGGCCGACACCTGGTAGATCGATCCCCAGGTATTATTTCCTCACAGCTTCAGGCTGGATGTTTACTTTTATTTAAAGAGACAGTAGCAAGCGGTTCAGGTACAATGGGGGTTAGGAGGGGTGTATGAGTGGGCATGGGGGGGACATAGGAGGCATTTTTTTCTTATCTCCAGTACCCCCAGGGGCATCTTAGGCGGTAAAATATGGCATCTCTACCACCAGGCCAACGCCCCTGGGACTATGATCTAGATTTCAATGTTTGAGTTTTTATTTTTTAGCATTTTATGTAACTTTATTTTGAAAAAACGCTTTAAATAAAAAGAAAATAAATAGAAATTATTGTGAAAAGTTGTTCATCTGGTTTCCTGTTGGTTTGAAGGCGTGTGCCCCCATGCCGCTTGGCAACGACAGGGTCCGCCACCCGCAAGGGCTCTCTCGCCCACTTCATCTGCAGCACACACACCCACAGACAGGACTGGGGGAGGGCGGGCGGCCGTCCTCCCCCGTCTGTGTCCCTTCGGATCGACGGGGATCTTGGGGCTCTGCTGCCTGGAGGGAGGCTGGGTTTGCGGGACTTGTGTGTTGCCCACTACCGGGTGGCGGGAGACACCCAGAGATACGGTTGTGTGTTTTTATTTTGGGAGACGGGCCCGGGG
>CACRXE010000006.1:2200000-2250000 GCA_902685375.1 Neostethus bicornis | reverse complement strand
AACATGTCACCAGGCTGTTGCAGGGCCACACACACACTCATTCCTAGCAGCCAGTCAGCCTAACATGTATGTTTTTGGAGGAAACCAGAGAAAACCCACACATACACAAGGAGCATGGTGACCTACAGCAAGAAGGTCAGGGGTTCGAGTCTCAGAGTGGGGGTTAGATTTGAAACACTGGTCTTTCTGTTTGTAGTTTGCATGTTCTCCCTTGGTTCAGAAGACAAAACCAAATCGAAAACGTTGCATTTTAGACGCACATTTTCATGTTAAAAACTTTTATTTTGAAAAGTTTTTACATGTTAAAATGCTTGTTTTTGGAGGATGTTTGACCCTTCCAACCTACCGTACGTTTCACGTTATAACGTGATACGCTTTGAAATCTTTATGTATGGCACCTCTGAGCTTCTGTAGCTCATTCCTGACTATGGTGAACATCTAAACGTCCAATGAGAACGGTTTTAGACCAAAAGAACGTGCCAACCCTCACCATGGTAACCAGGATCTACGTTCCTACCCTCACCATGGTAACCAGGATCTACGTTCCTACCCTCACCATGGTAACCAGGATCTACGTTCCCACCCTCACCATGGTAACCAGGATCTACATTCCTACCCTCACCATGGTTACCAGGATCTACATTCCTACCCTCACCATGGTAACCAGGATCTACGTTCCTACCCTCACCGTGGTAACCAGGATCTACGTTCCTACCCTCACCGTGGTAACCAGGATCTACGTTCCTACCCTCACCATGGTAACCAGGATCTACGTTCCTACCCTCACCATGGTAACCAGGATCTACATTCCTACCCTCACCATGGTAACCAGGATCTACGTTCCTACCCTCACCATGGTAACCAGGATCTACATTCCTACCCTCACCATGGTAACCAGGATCTACGTTCCTACCCTCACCATGGTAACCAGGATCTACGTTCCTACCCTCACCATGATAACCAGGATCAATGTTCCTACCCTCACCATGGTAACCAGGATCTTTCTGTGCTCCAAGGTGGCAGTGGATGGTACCTGATCATGTAGAAGAGGCTCCAGAAGGTGGCGGGCAGGGTGTTGGCCTGCGATGCCCACAGCAGAGCCACGTGTGTTCGGGCTTTGCTCAGATCGTTGAAGGTGGATAAGGAGTCGTTGAGGATCATCCTCATGGAGATCAGGTCTGACATGTTCTGTCTCTTTGAAAGCTTCTCAGCATGCATGGTCTTTGCCAGGTTCTAGGAATAAACAGAGGGGTATGAAGACAAACCGGGGGGTGTAAGATAGGGCAGGCGGAGGAGATGTACCCACCTCCCTGGCGCTGTAGGCGCTCTGGAAGACGTGGATCGGCAGGCCGGCCACCAGCGCCGGGAAGATCTTATCAAACTCTTTGAAGTTCTCCAGAGCGTTGAGGACCAGCGCCTTCTGGGCAGCACGTCGGGCGTGGCACTTATCCTCACCCAGCTCTTTACCAAACAGGGTGAGGTAGCCGGATTCAAACATCACCTGCAGGAGGAGCGACTGGTCACCACATTTTATGATCCGACACCCTTTACACGCCCACATTACACCCGGTCACCCTTTTATCTCCCTAATGTTTACAGCTGTGTTCGGTTAGCCTGATCCATCTGACTGTGGGAACAGTCTGACCTCGCAGGAGGATCCCTCCATGGTTGGCAGGCTCATTTTACTTTAAACCAATCCCTGCTTTCTGATTGGCTGTGGGTGTGACGTAAGCAATGTGTCCAAACAGATTTTTTAGCCCCATTTTTTAGACCCCGGGTCACACCGCCCAAACTTTCCTCACCACTTCTAACCGTTCATCCCTGTTTAACAAAAGATGGCGCCCGTTAAAGCGACGCTGCATACTTTCGGCTATCCCTTGATGTTTCTCGAGGCCCCGCCCCTCCCGCTCCCTAAGATTTTAGCTGCTTAAAATCCTACGAGCAGTGAGGAGCGGTCAAAGTTTGGCACCGCTAGAGGCATGTTAATGGACGCTTGGGTTCGCTAGACTAACACTGGACTGGATAAATCAGAGTTCTGAGTTTGTTCTGCTGGAACCAGACAGTGTGTGTGTGTGTGTGTGTGTGTGTGTGTGTGTGTGTGTATGTGTGTATATGAGTGTGTGTGAGACAGTCCCATCTTGACCTGAAACCTGAAGAGTGTTTCTAAAGTCCAGTCTGCTTCGTAACTCTGTATTCAGTCACTTTTCAAAATAAAACATCGTCATCAAGAATCAAGAAAACCTTCATAATAAAAGCTCAAATAATAAACCAAATGAAAATGAAGTTATTTCTTCATTCTGTGCGGCTTGAAGTGTACTTAGAACAATTTCATAGACAGATGATACTAATTATAGTCACGGCGGAGAGTGGGGGAGGGGGCGCAGAATGTTTTCTTCTTCCCGGGGGGTGCAACCGGAAATAATTGAGAAGCACTGCGCTAAACTGACACCAGTTATATAATTTTTTCCCCCCATTCTATGAGCGGTGACGAGTGTCCAACCTGCCCTCATTACAACCCTTCAAGAAACGTTCCAGCAAAGTTTGGGCGGTGCGACCCGGCTTTACCAAATCCTGTCTACATGACCCCTCCTTCTCAGGAGGGGTTGCTACAAACAGACCCTGATGGACGTTTGAGTTTTACACCATAACGTCATCTCTGTTGCTGATTGGCTGGTCGTTTTTGGTCTTTAATTGTAACCCTGATCTGGTAGCTGGAGTGAAAGTAGCACCAGTCTGGCTGGTAAGCCCAGAAGAGCTCCTTTGTCAGGTTGTTTGTTGCCACGTGTCTCATCCTTCAGTGCAACTTATAAGAGGCAGCTGGGCAGCAGAGGAAAGGGGGGAGAGGAGGAGCGAGGCAGAGGACAGACACACTGGGAGCCCCATGATGGACAACGCAGGTGGTATTTCCCGGTAGGGACAGGGCTCCCCCTGAAAAGAGACACGGGGTGTCCTTCATGGATCCCTCCGGGCAGAGAGGTCCTGGTAAAAGCTGTGGACCTGGGACCACAAGTTGGCCCTTAAAGGTTGTGGACCCAGCACAATAAGCGGGGCACTAAAGGCTGCGAACCGCGACGAGGAGTGGGTCCATGAAAGGTGGACCTGGGAGACGAGTTGGCCCGTAAAGTCTGCGGTCCGGGGACGATAAGTGAGCCCGTAAAGGCTAACCCAGGAGACGGGGGGCCTGTAAAAGGTACAGATCTAGGATGATGTGTTGACCCATAAAGGCTGTAGGACGAGGAGGTGCCGGTGGGCTGATCCCCAACACGTCAACTCTTTTTTAAAAACTACCATTTTAGTGTATTTTAATAAATAATGTTAAAACATTTTTTATGGTCTGTGCCTCTGTCTTCCTGACACTCTCCGCCCGGTCCTGAACCGACCGGTCACAAAGAAACTTTATTTCAACTACTAGTTTTTAAAAAAGCGTCTGTTTCTTTAAGACGAGTTTAACGATTGGTTAGAAACGTAGACGTCTATGAACCTGCTTTAAAAAAATGTCTTTAAATGAAGAAAAAAAACCCCAAAAAATAACAAATCTAACGAGCTGCACAGTGGCCTCACAGTACTGGTGGTTCTGTGTGTAGTTTACATGTTCTCCTTGTGTATGTGTGGGTTTTCTCTGGTTTCCTCCAAAACACATACATGTTTTATTGGCTGCTACGAATGAGTGTGTGTGTGGATGTTGTTGTATTTTTGGCGGCATCTAGTGACAAACATCAGAATTACAGAAAAAACTCAAACTAACATAGTTTATTTAATTTTTTTAAAGTTCGGCGGCCGGATTAAAACGTTTAACAGGCCGCGTGTGGCCCGCGGGTCGTAGTTTGCCTACGCCTTTGTTAGACGGTACCGATGCCACAATCATTACTATCCGGGGCCGGGTCGTGGGGGCAACCGCCTCAGACGGGAACCCAAGCTTCTCTCACCCCGGCTGCATCCTCCAGCTCACCCAGGGGGATCCTGAGGTGTTCCCTGTCCAGATGTGAGACATAGTCTCTCCAGCAGGTCCGGGATCTGCCTCTGGGTTTCCTCTTGGTGGAACGGAACACCTCACCAGCGAGGCGCTCGGGAGGCATCCTGACCAGATGTTCGTACCACTCCATCTGGCTTCTCTCGACTTGGAGGAGAAGCGGCTCCATTCGGAGCTCCTTCCAGATGACAGAGCCCCTCACTAGATCCTATCCCTACACCGCCTCTCGCCCACTTGGACCCTTTTTCCCTCCATATCATCTGTTTTTCTGACCTTGTAGCAGAAGGAGAAGATGCCGTCGACCTGCCAGCGCCCCCTGCTGGAACTCAGGGTGTCCGACTTCAGCATGACGTCCTGCAGGTGACCCATCATCGTCTCAATAAGAGAGGGCAGCGCCTTGCCCTGCAGGGTCTTTAAGAACGTCTGGTGGAGGTTCTCGGTGGTGTGGCCATGCCGAGGGTCGAAGCTGTCATGGCCGAAGACCTGAAGAAATGAGAGGGTGTTAAAAACGAGATGCCCGAGGAGGAGCAACGCCCGTTCTAACCCAGTGTTACCTTCACAGATGTGTCAAAGTGGAACTTGGTCCAGTCCAGATGTCGTCCCTGTCTGATGACGGAGTGGTAGGAGAACGGGTCGCACAGGAAGTGGATGTACTGCCCGGCGATCTTACACGTGAAAATGTGTCCGTATTTTTTCTGACGGCTGCGGAGGAACTGTAGAGGGTTCGCTCCGAACTGCAGGGCACAGCCGAGGTACGGGATGAATCCATTTTCAACCGCAGGCTCTCCGGGCTGCCTGAGGGATCACAGGAAGCAGGTTGCCATAGAAACAACAACTGGTTATGATTAAGATTTGGGGTCTCATTAAACACTAGAAGCCCCCAGATTTTCTCAAGCTCCTGTTCACCCCAGAAAGGGGTGACCTGACCTCTAACTACCTGCAAACTAAGGTCATGTCCACGCTTATGTGATGAAGGATCCATGCTGCCCTGATGTCTGTCTGATGTTAAAAACAAGGTTTATGCATTAATGGTTGCAGGTAGTGACGTTTAAAAACGCAACACGCCGGTTATGCACGTCCAAACGTTACCCTCACCATGGTAACCAGGGTCTGCTTTCCTACCCTCACCATGGTAACCAGGATCTACGTTCCTACCCTCACCATGGTAACCAGGATCTACGTTCCTACCCTCACCATGGTAACCAGGATCTACATTCCTACCCTCACCATGGTAACCAGGATCTACGTTCCTACCCTCACCATAGTAACCAGGATCTACGTTCCTACCCTCACCATGGTAACCAGGATCTACGTTCCTACCCTCACCATGGTAACCAGGATCTACGTTCCTACCCTCACCGTGGTAACCAGGATCTACGTTCCTACCCTCACCATGGTAACCAGGATCTACGTTCCTACCCTCATCATGGTAACCAGGATCTACGTTCCTACCCTCACCGTGGAAACCAGGATCTACGTTCCTACCCTCACCATGGTAACCAGGATCTACGTTCCTACCCTCACCGTGGTAACCAGGATCTACGTTCCTACCCTCACCATGGTAACCAGGATCTACGTTCCTACCCTCACCATGGTAACCAGGATCTACGTTCCTACCCTCACCATGATAACCAGGATCTACGTTCCTACCCTCACCATGGTAACCAGGATCTACGTTCCTACCCTCACCATGGTAACCAGGATCTACGTTCCTACCCTCACCGTGGTAACCAGGATCTATGTTCCTACCCTCACCATGGTAACCAGGATCTATGTTCCTACCCTCACCGTGGTAACCAGGATCTACGTTCCTACCCTCACCATGGTAACCAGGATCTATGTTCCTACCCTCACCATGGTAACCAGGATCTACGTTCCTACCCTCACCATGGTAACCAGGATCTACGTTCCTACCCTCACCATGGTAACCAGGATCTACATTCCTACCCTCACCATGGTAACCAGGATCTACGTTCCTACCCTCACCATGATAACCAGGATCTACGTTCCTACCCTCACCGTGGAAACCAGGATCTACGTTCCTACCCTCACCATGGTAACCAGGATCTACGTTCCTACCCTCACCGTGGTAACCAGGATCTACGTTCCTACCCTCACCATGGTAACCAGGATCTACGTTCCTACCCTCACCGTGGAAACCAGGATCTACGTTCCTACCCTCACCATGGTAACCAGGATCTACGTTCCTACCCTCACCATGGTAACCAGGATCTACGTTCCTACCCTCACCATGGTAACCAGGATCACCAAGGAGCAGAGTCGTTCAAAGTGAGAAAGGCAGTTTAATTAAGCTTGAAAGCCTTGTTTTAATAACAACAGCAGAAGGGCTGGGGTCTTGACACACCTCCACGAAGCTGACAGGTAGTGGGATAAATTTACCCCCTTGAGGGGGGTTCTAGTTTCCTCACACTGAAATCAGTGCCCACACCAAGTACCACGTAAACCGAGCGATTCTTGAAGGTGATTACAGCATAAACTTCAGCCTAAACTCTGACAGACTAGCGACCTGTTCGGGGTGTACCTTCATGTACCCAGCCCCTCGCCTTGAATCGCCCGGGATGGGCTCCGGCAAACCCCGTAATCCCATGAGGGATAGACGGATGAAACATATAGCTAGGTATCACTAGTGCCACCTCCAGTGGTTGACATGGACTCTCGGTGCTCGGCTAGTGTCTTGATTTGGAATCACAGCGTTGCCATGGTGACATGAGGACATCACCGTGGTTACCCAATAGTAACACCTTGCTATTAAGGATGAGGAACGACAGACGGCACCGGCTCATTAGGGTACCGTTACTTATGGGTCACATCGTTTGCACTGTCTGTATACGGAGCTCTAGATGCCCGAGGATTCAAGATGGAGGGCTGCAGTGGTGCCACCGCACTTAGCAGGGCATCGTCACCAGTCACCAAAGATGGACACAGTCCAAGACTTTACTAGAGATGATTACCAGATGAGGAGTGACCCGGTTTGTTGCCGTGGTGATTGACTAGATAACGGTGACCAGGTCTGAGGTCATGGTGGTTGACTAAGTGAAAGAGGATCAGAGGTTACTCAGGGTTGTTGCCACGGCAATTTTTTAAAACCAGAGGTCAAGGAGGTTTCACCATGGTAACCAGGATCTATGTTCCTACCCTCACCATGGTAACCAGGATCTACATTCCTACCCTCACCATGGTAACCAGGATCTATGTTCCTACCCTCACCATGGTAACCAGGATCTATGTTTCTACCCTCACCATTGTAACCAGGATCTAAGTTTCTACCCTCACCATGGTAACCAGGATCTATGTTCCTACCCTCACCATGGTAACCAGGATCTATGTTCCTACCCTCACCATGGTAACCAGGATCTATGTTCCTACGCTCACCATGGTAACCAGGATCTATGTTCCTACCCTCACCATGGTAACCAGGATCTATGTTCCTACCCTCACCATGGTAACCAGGATCTACGTTCCTACCCTCACCATGGTAACCAGGATCTACATTCCTACCCTCACCATGGTAACCAGGATCTATGTTCCTACCCTCACCATGGTAACCAGGATCTATGTTCCTACCAAGTCTTAGGGCACGGTGGCAGACAGGGTAAAATAGGACTTGTTGCCAATGGGAAATCAGCCAACCAAAGGCAACCCAGGTTGGTTGCCATGGGGATCTTTATGCCATGGGTCAAGTAGGACTCGTTGCCATGGAGATTTACTAACCTAGAGTTAACCTGGGTTTCGAGCCATCCATGAGGATTTTACTTTGGTCAAAACAAAGGTACCATCTTGTTGCCATGGTGATTCTTTAAGCCTGATCTACTGTACATGGTAGTTTAAACAGAACCAACACAATGGGTCAAAACAAACACCATCCAAACACACACACACACACACACACACACACACACACACACACACACACACACACACACACACACACACACACACACACACACACACACACACACACACACACACACACAGAGGCGTGTTCTCCATCCTCTGCCATCCTTACACTCCGCTGGTCCTTACCTGTGCCTGATCCCCAGAGCCAGCCACATCAGGCAGCAGAGCCCCACCACGACCCCCCAGATCAGAGCAATGCTGATGATCATCCTGCATGTGTGTGTGTGTGTGTGTGTGTGTGTGTGTCAGAGCAGCAGCTTTTATACTGTGTGGGAGGAACAAAGTCACACTCACACCAACCAGACACTCCTGTTGTACTGCTCACACACACACACACACACACACACACACACACACACACGCCCACAAATACACTCACACACACGCATATTCATACACACACACACACACACACACACACAGACACACACACACTGACTCACTCACATACACACTCATACACATACATACAAACACATACACACACTCTCACACACACATACACACTCACACACACACACACACACACACAGACACACACAAAATACACTTTAAAAAAATATTGAAACTTTGAACTTTATTTGTTTTTTATTATGTTTGTTATTTTTTTCTGTATTTTTATTGTGTTTTTTCTGTTTTAATGTTTTTTATTTTAATGTGTTTTTTTCTGTTGTTTGTCAGTCTTTTTGGGTTGTGTGTGTGTATAAACACACAGATGTGTCTGTGTGTGTGTGTGTGTGTGTGTGTGTGTGTGTGTGTATAAAATATACAACTTTGTGTGTGTATGAAACATACAGGTGTGTTGTGCATAACATACAGATGTGTGTGTATAACATACAGATGTGTGTGTACATGCGTGTCTCTCTAGGAAACCCGATTCTCTGCATCCATGTGCATGTGCATGTGCGTGGGCCGGCCTTGACCAGGGTCCATGGTCAGACTTACCTGTGATAGAGAACTTGGAGGGTAAACAGATCCAAGGTCGCTGCTGGTGTGTGTGGATGTGTTCAGACCTGCCAGCGACGGGTGGAGATAAAATGTAGTCAGTCAAGAAACACACACACAGAAAACAAACAAAGACTGTGTTACCTTTCACCTGTAAGACCAGAAAACACACCGTTAAACTGTCACACACACACACACACACACACACACACACTGTTTCTACATTTAATGGTTAAAACATTCCTCTTTGAACCAGCTTCTTACCAGCTAGAGATCTCTAGCTCGGTGTCTGCAATCATCAGGATGCTGCATAGCCTCACCATGGTAACCAGGATCTATGTTCCTACCCTCACCATGGTAACCAGGATCTACATTCCTACCCTCACCATGGTAACCAGGATCTACATTCCTACCCTCACCATGGTAACCAGGATCTACATTCCTACCCTCACCATGGTAACCAGGATCTACATTCCTACCCTCACCATGGTAACCAGGATCTACGTTCCTACCCTCACCGTGGTAACCAGGATCTATGTTCCTACCTTCACCATGGTAACCAGGATCTACGTTCCTACCCTCACCATGGTAACCAGGATCTACGTTCCTACCCTCACCATGGTAACCAGGATCTACGTTCCTACCCTCACCATGGTAACCAGGATCTACGTTCCTACCCTCACCATGGTAACCAGGATCTACGTTCCTACCCTCACCATGGTAACCAGGATCTACATTCCTACCCTCACCATGGTAACCAGGATCTACTTTCCTACCCTCACCATGGTAACCAGGATCTACTTTCCTACCCTCACCATGGTAACCAGGATCTACGTTCCTACCCTCACCATGGTAACCAGGATCTACGTTCCTACCCTCACCGTGGTAACCAGGATCTACGTTCCTACCCTCACCGTGGTAACCAGGATCTACATTCCTACCCTCACCGTGGTAACCAGGATCTACGTTCCTACCCTCACCGTGGTAACCAGGATCTACGTTCCTACCCTCACCGTGGTAACCAGGATCTACGTTCCTACCCTCACCATGGTAACCAGGATCTACGTTCCTACCCTCACCATGGTGACCAGGATCTACGTTCCTACCCTCACCATGGTAACCAGGATCTACGTTCCTACCCTCACCATGGTAACCAGGATCTACATTCCTACCCTCACCGTGGTAACCAGGATCTACGTTCCTACCCTCACCATGGTAACCAGGATCTACATTCCTACCCTCACCATGGTAACCAGGATCTACGTTCCTACCCTCACCATGGTAACCAGGATCTACGTTCCTACCCTCACCATGGTAACCAGGATCTACGTTCCTACCCTCACCGTGGTAACCAGGATCTACGTTCCTACCCTCACCGTGGTAACCAGGATCTACATTCCTACCCTCACCGTGGTAACCAGGATCTACGTTCCTACCCTCACCGTGGTAACCAGGATCTACGTTCCTACCCTCACCGTGGTAACCAGGATCTACATTCCTACCCTCACCATGGTAACCAGGATCTACGTTCCTACCCTCACCATGGTAACCAGGATCTACATTCCTACCCTCACCGTGGTAACCAGGATCTACGTTCCTACCCTCACCATGGTAACCAGGATCTACGTTCCTACCCTCACCATGGTAACCAGGATCTACGTTCCTACCCTCACCGTGGTAACCAGGATCTACGTTCCTACCCTCACCATGGTAACCAGGATCTACGTTCCTACCCTCACCATGGTAACCAGGATCTACGTTTCTACCCTCACCATGGTAACCAGGATCTACGTTCCTACCCTCACCATGGTAACCAGGATCTACGTTCCTACCCTCACCATGGTAACCAGGATCTATGTTCCTACCCTCACCATGGTAACCAGGATCTACGTTCCTACCCTCACCATGGTAACCAGGATCTACGTTCCTACCCTCACCATGGTAACCGGAATCTACGTTCCTACCCTCACCATGGTAACCGGGATCTACGTTCCTACCCTCACCATGGTAACCAGGATCTATGTTCCTACCCTCACCATGGTAACCAGGATCTACGTTCCTACCCTCACCATGGTAACCAGGATCTACGTTCCTACCCTCACCATGGTAACCAGGATCTACGTTCCTACCCTCACCATGGTAACCCTGAGGTGATGCTGTAAAGCTTTTTATCTCGGGTGTTTTTTTGTAACTCTTTGTTTCACGTCGTGTTCCAAAACATTATTAAAGATTGAAAAAAATCTGTTTGAATAAAAGTTTCATTTTTTTTTTCACTTCAAAAACATTCCTAAGCAGTGACTTCACAGCTACAAGGTCAAGAGTTCAAGTCCATGCAAACTTGAGGAATTCTGTGTGTAGTTTGCATGTTCTCCTTGTGTACATGTGGGTTTTCTCTAGTTTCCTCAAAAAACAAACATGTTAGGTTGATTGACTGCTAGGAAATTACCCTTAGGAATGAGTGTGTGTGTGTGTGTCTGTGTGTGTGTGTGTGTGTGTGTGTGTGTGTGTGTGTGTGTGTGTGTGTGTGTGTGTGTGTGTGTGTGTGTGTGGCCCTGCCACAGACTGGCAACCTGTTCGAGGTGTATCCTGCCACTCAGTCAGGATACACGACTGCCTCTCAGTCGAGATAGGCTCCGGTATTCGGCGGCTCCATTAGCGACTTTCCAAGCTGTCCCGTCCTGAATCCCTCTATCATTCCAACATGAAGTTTCTTTTCCGTCAAACTCACTTTCTAACAAAACAACGCCCTCCTGGGTGAGCTGGAGGATGCAGCCGGGGTGAGAGAAGCCAGGGTTTTCCTCTGAGGCTGTTCCCCTGCGACTCCGCCCCAAATAAGAGGAAGACGACGAAATTGAATGCGAAACGTAATCCCTGATAGTCCTCTGATTAGAACCAGAATCCACCACACAGACATTGTATCTACTACCACACCTTTAGTTTTAGATCCAAAATGGCGGCAGCCTTTATCTCTACCGATCCAAGATGGCGGGTCTACTCTTTATGTCTATGCGCCACACCCGTCAGCCATTATTTCTCCTTATATGGTGATTTCCTCTGAAAACATGAGTGAAAAAACGTAACAGATGAACCTAAACCAAAACAAGACGTCTGAGTCGGAACAGGAAATAATAAAAATATTTTTACTGTCACTTTAAGGATTAAATTCAGTTTTTCTGACTAACTTCAGACCCCATCGAGGGTCACTGAGCAGATCCAAGAGTATGTTTCTGTCCTACTGGCGGAAGGATGGGTCGGTGGGGAGGACGACCATCTGTAACACCTCACCTGGGGTTCATGGCGAGCTGTCCTGGGCTAAGATACTGAACCCTAAGTGGCTCCTGATGGTGGTTACCAGCTTGCATGCCAGCGTCCACCATCAGGTATGAACGGGTGAGTTAAACCCTCTGAGCACCAACGCAGGTAGAAACGTGCTGTAGAAGAATCGTTGTTACCGTATCATAGCAACCAATCAGAACTCTGTTTTTTCTTCTTGGGTTTTAAAACAAACATTTCCAGCCACATTTTGTGGGTGTGTTACAGAGTGGAGGCGTGGTGCTTGGCAGCGGTACATTCCGCTCTCTCCAGTGTGGGCGTGCCTCGTTGGGGGCCCATGCCTCTGAGATGTTTGGGGTGTGGTGACTCTAATTGGTGTTTATTTACTCGCCCGTGCCAGGTAGCAGGTATGCCAGCTGTGTCCCTGCACTGTGTGGGTGACCCCCTCACCCCGCCCCACCTCTCTCTGTCTGACCGTGGCATGTGGATTACCTCTTCAGCGTGCCCACTGTGTCACACACTGTCACACTGTTTTCTGTTAGCTGCTTTTGTCTTTGCTTCTGCTGCTGATTGTCTCGTTGCTATGGAAACGCCTCATTGTTTGTGTTTCAAACCGAACAGAAAAACGTTGCAGCTGAACTTTTGTTTAAAAAACAAGGATGAAAATCCTGCAGGATTTATTTTTACTGCGAACGCGGACGCGTTAAAAACTCAGTCACAAAGTAAACAACTTTAAAAAACAGAGATTTTTAATAGTAAAAAGTAAACAATAGATATTTTGGAAAGTTTTAATATTTAAAAATCTGCTTTTTATTGACAGACTGGTTGTTTTTTTTTTGGCATATGAACCCTTAACCCCAAACAGGGTCACTTGGGTGCTGGAGCCCTGCCCGAACAGGTCACCAGTCTGTTGCAGGGCCACACACACTAAACCAGGGCACACATTGGGTTCTAACATATGACCAAGGGTCCGGAACAGGAGCAGATGGATGGCATGCTTTGGCAACCAATTACGCTAGATATGGAAAGCCATCGGGGCCGCTACACACACGTGATCTAGCATGCTTACGTTAAAATTAAGCACCCTAGTGGTAAGAAAACGTGCATCTAGCGCTGGGTTTAAAATCTCCTGATAATCTATTAGGACAACGTGGGCATCACGAAAACACACACATTTCAACGGGAGCAGTGTTGTTGTATTTTTTGGCGCCATCTAGTGACGAAACACCCTCCCGGGTGAGCTGGCAGGGCACACTCCGAACAGGTCGCCAGTCTGTCGCTGGACCACACACACACACAGACACACACACAGACACACACACACACACCTTCTTAGGAACTAACCAGCCTAGCATGCATGTTTTTGGAGGGTGGGAGGAAACTGGAAGAAACCCACGCATGCACGGGGAGAACATGCAAACTCCATATGGAAAGGCTAGTGTTCCAAGTGTTCTACCCACACGGGACTCGAACCCACATCCTTCTGGCTGTGAGGCCACCGTGCCGCCCATCTGCAATGTGTTAAAACTAAAGTAAAAGCGGCAGAATGACCACCGTTGGCAGCAACAGTGTCTGAAACTGTTGGGATTCAGCAGATACTTGTGATTTGGTACACAGTGGGTACGGCTGGCAACCTGACCACCGTTTGACATGTCAGCTGGATGGATGAAACACGGTCTGAAGGAGTGAAAAACACTGAAAAACACAGACAAATCCACCAGGATTAGAATGTTTTCTGGCTTCTGTAGAGTGAGGAGAAACGTCCAGGAAAGAAAACCCTGTTTGTTCCAGAGGATTGTGTTTAGTGGACGTCTCATCGTCATGTGGTCAGAGTCTGACTCACCGAGCAGACCAAACACGCTCTACCGGGAACCTAAGCTGATGTTTATGTTTCACAGGGAAGAAAATAAGCCTGGCACGGAGGAGGGTGGAGAGCTCCCTGCAGGGCAGGGAGAGGGTGCTGCTCCAAGTGGAGGAGATCTACGTTCCTACCCTCACCATGGTAACCAGGGACTATGTTCATACCCTCACCATGGTAACCAGGATCTACGTTCCTACCCTCACCATGGTAACCAGGATCTACGTTCCTACTCTCACCATGGTAACCAGGATCTACATTCCTACCCTCACCATGGTAACCAGGATCTACGTTCCTACCCTCACCATGGTAACCAGTATCTACGTTCCTAGCCTCACCATGGTAACCAGGATCTACATTCCTACCCTCACCATGGTAACCAGGATCTACGTTCCTACCCTCACCATGGTAACCAGCTGTGGGTGGTGACTGAATGAAGGAGATCACAGATACAAGTGGCTGAAATGATCTTCCTCTGCAGGGTGGCTGGCCTCTCACTCAGAGATAGAGGAAGGAGTTCTGCCATCTGGGAGGTGCTCGTAGTAGAACTGTTGCTCCAAGTGGAGGAGATCTACGTTCCTACCCTCACCATGGTAACCAGGGACTATGTTCATACCCTCACCATGGTAACCAGGATCTACGTTCCTACCCTCACCATGGTAACCAGGATCTACGTTCCTACTCTCACCATGGTAACCAGGATCTACGTTCCTACCCTCACCATAGTAACCAGGATCTACGTTCCTACCCTCACCATGGTAACCAGTATCTACGTTCCTCCCCTCACCATGGTAACCAGGATCTACATTCCTACCCTCACCATGGTAACCAGGATCTACGTTCCTACCCTCACCATGGTAACCAGGATCTACGTTCCTACCCTCACCATGGTAACAAGGATCTATGTTCCTACCCTCACCATGGTAACCAGGATCTACGTTCCTACCCTCACCATGGTAACCAGGATCTACGTTCCTACCCTCACCATGGTAACCAGGATCTACATTCCTACCCTCACCATGGTAACCAGGATCTACGTTCCTACCCTCACCATGGTAACCAGGATCTATGTTCCTACCCTCACCATGGTAACAAGGATCTATGTTCCTACCCTCACCATGGTAACCGGGATGTATGTTCCTACCCTCACCATGGTAACCAGGATCTACGTTCCTACCCTCACCATGGTAACCAGGATCTACATTCCTACCCTCACCATGGTAACCAGGATCTACGTTCCTACCCTCACCATGGTAACCAGGATCTATGTTCCTACCCTCACCATGGTAACAAGGATCTATGTTCCTACCCTCACCATGGTAACCGGGATCTACGTTCCTACCCTCACCATGGTAACCAGGATCTACGTTCCTACCCTCACCATGGTAACCAGGATCTACGTTCCTACCCTCACCGTGGTAACAAGGATCTATGTTCCTACCCTCACCATGGTAACCGGGATGTATGTTCCTACCCTCACCATGGTAACCAGGATCTACGTTCCTACCCTCACCATGGTAACCAGAAGCAAGCAGCTGGGGTAAGACAAGCCTGGGTTACTCTAGTCTCAGAATGTTGCCCACGCGACCTGGTCCCGGATAAGCGGAAGACGATTAAACGGAATGGAAAGAAAACAAAATTGTTGGTTGAGAACTTAGTGTTGAAATCATGGCGACTACAGGACCGGGGGGCGGTCAGGGTGGGGGTAGGGGACGGGGGAAGAGGTTGTAAATCTCTTTAAAGTAAATAAATGAACCAAAACAGCACTTCAGGAATGTTTTTGATTTGAAAAACAAAAGAGAATCTTTATCCCAACTGTTTTTTCCAATCTTTGAAGATATTTTGAAAGGCGCTGTTTCAAAGCGTTACAATAATCCATCTGAGATAAAACAGAGTTTCTAGCGGCACTTTTAGATGAAATAAATTAGACTTTAGCCAAATCAAACATTTTAAAATGTTGTTTAAGAAGCTTGTTTATCTGTTTTTAGGAGCTCGTGTGATAATTTAGTTTTTTTATGGAGTTTGTAAAATTGGTTGACAATCATTTATATTTTTATGTTCCGTTCCTCTGTCTTCAGGGTCGCTGGATCAACAGCCTCAGGCGGGAAGCCCAGGATTCTCTCACCTTGTCTGCATCCTCCATCTCACACAAGAGGATCCCGAGGTGTTCCCTGTCCAGCTGTGAGACATAGTCTCTCCAGCAGGTCCGGGGTCTGCCTTTTGGTCTCCTACTGGTGGGACGGATCACCTCACCAGTGAGGCATTTAGGAGGATCCTTACCAGATGCTTGAGTCACATCTTTTGGCTTCTCTCGACCCAGCAGGAGGCCTTCCCTCGAGGAGCAACAGTTCTACTACGAGCTCCTCCCAGATGGCAGAACTCCTTCCTCTATCTCTGAGTGAGAGGCCAGCCACCCTGCAGAGGAAGATCATTTCAGCCACTTGTATCTGTGATCTCTTTCATTCAGTCACCACCCACAGCTGGTTACCATGGTGAGGGTAGGAACATAGATCCTGGTTACCATGGTGAGGGTAGGAATGTAGATCCTGGTTACCATGGTGAGGGTAGGAACATAGATCCTGGTTACCATGGTGAGGGTAGGAACGTAGATCCTGGTTACCATGGTGAGGGTAGGAACATAGATCCTGGTTACCATGGTGAGGGTAGGAACGTAGATCCTGGTTACCATGGTGAGGGTAGGAACATAGATCCTGGTTACCATGGTGAGGGTAGGAACGTAGATCCTGGTTACCATGGTGAGGGTAGGAACGTAGATCCTGGTTACCATGGTGAGGGTAGGAACATAGATCCTGGTTACCATGGTGAGGGTAGGAACGTAGATCCTGGTTACCATGGTGAGGGTAGGAACATAGATCCTGGTTACCATGGTGAGGGTAGGAACGTAGATCCTGGTTACCATGGTGAGGGTAGGAACGTAGATCCTGGTTACCATGGTGAGGGTAGGAACGTAGATCCTGGTTACCATGGTGAGGGTAGGAACGTAGATCCTGGTTACCATGGTGAGGGTAGGAACGTAGATCCTGGTTACCATGGTGAGGGTAGGAACGTAGATCCTGGTTACCATGGTGAGGGTAGGAACATAGATCCTGGTTACCATGGTGAGGGTAGGAACATAGATCCTGGTTACCATGGTGAGGGTAGGAACATAGATCCTGGTTACCATGGTGAGGGTAGGAACGTAGATCCTGGTTACCATAGTGAGGGTAGGAACGTAGATCCTGGTTACCATGGTGAGGGTAGGAACGTAGATCCCAGTTACCATGGTGAGGGTAGGAACGTAGATCCTGGTTACCATGGTGAGGGTAGGAACGTAGATCCTGGTTACCATGGTGAGGGTAGGAACGTAGATCCTGGTTACCATGGTGAGGGTAGGAACATAGATCCTGGTTACCATGGTGAGGGTAGGAATGTAGATCCTGGTTACCATGGTGAGGGTAGGAACATAGATCCTGGTTACCATGGTGAGGGTAGGAATGTAGATCCTGGTTACCATGGTGAGGGTAGGAATGTAGATCCTGGTTACCATGGTGAGGGTAGGAACGTAGATCCTGGTTACCATGGTGAGGGTAGGAACATAGATCCTGGTTACCATGGTGAGGGTAGGAACATAGATCCTGGTTACCATGGTGAGGGTAGGAATGTAGATCCTGGTTACCATGGTGAGGGTAGGAACGTAGATCCTGGTTACCATGGTGAGGGTAGGAACATAGATCCTGGTTACCATGGTGAGGGTAGGAATGTAGATCCTGGTTACCATGGTGAGGGTAGGAACGTAGATCCTGGTTACCATGGTGAGGGTAGGAACATAGATCCTGGTTACCATGGTGAGGGTAGGAACGTAGATCCTGGTTACCATAGTGAGGGTAGGAACGTAGATCCTGGTTACCATGGTGAGGGTAGGAACGTAGATCCCAGTTACCATGGTGAGGGTAGGAACGTAGATCCTGGTTACCATGGTGAGGGTAGGAACGTAGATCCTGGTTACCATGGTGAGGGTAGGAACGTAGATCCCAGTTACCATGGTGAGGGTAGGAACGTAGATCCTGGTTACCATAGTGAGGGTAGGAACGTAGATCCTGGTTACCATGGTGAGGGTAGGAACGTAGATCCCAGTTACCATGGTGAGGGTAGGAACGTAGATCCTGGTTACCATGGTGAGGGTAGGAATGTAGATCCTGGTTACCATGGTGAGGGTAGGAACGTAGATCCTGGTTACCATGGTGAGGGTAGGAATGTAGATCCTGGTTACCATGGTGAGGGTAGGAATGTAGATCCTGGTTACCATGGTGAGGGTAGGAATGTAGATCCTGGTTACCATGGTGAGGGTAGGAATGTAGATCCTGGTTACCATGGTGAGGGTAGGAACATAGATCCTGGTTACCATGGTGAGGGTAGGAACATAGATCCTGGTTAAAACTTTAGTTTGTGTAAAAAGAGTTTTTTTTAAATCCTAAATTTACACGTCATAAAATCAAAGTGTGTCAAATGAACATGAAATAAAACTGGAATAAAGTCTGATTTTATTCTATTTGGAATAAAATCTGATGTATTTATTTTTTTCTGATAATGTTTTTACTTTTAATCATATTTATTTTGTTCTTTTGGTGACAAAACGTCGGCGCGTTCGAAGGTCACGTTGCGTAACTTCCCGGGAATTTTGCCCAAAAATCTTTCAGGGTTAATTTTTCACAGTCAGCGTGGATCGCTCTGCCATCGGGGGCTGTGATGGTTTGAACTAGGACTGGGTAGATCCGCTCTATCCTGGACCGGGAGATCTAACTGTGTCAGGGTCAAGGTCAGACTGATAATCCCACAGCAGGCCGACCTTTGTTCCTTCTCCTCACAGGAAGACGATAACGTCTCCTCTTCTTCCATGTTGGTGTGGATTCATTCAGGTCGTGATCAAACTGAACCAAGTCTCTGGTTAGAAGAGGTGTCCTCTCATCAGAGAGACGTCAGTTCAATCTGACTGGTACTGAGCAGGCGGTGTTCATCCTCCTTGATAGAGTTTATGTCACGGAATCACCCCCTGATGACTAAACATGGACCATCTAGAACTCTGAGGACCTCTGGGACCGGCCTCCTGCTGGTGTCTAGAGTCAGGACTAAACATGAACCATCTAGAACTCTGAGGACCTCTGGGACCGGTCTCCTGCTGGTGTCTAGAGTCAGGACTAAACATGAACCATCTAGAACTCTGAGGACCTCTGGGACCGGCCTCCTGCTGGTGTCTAGAGTCAGGACTAAACATGAACCATCTAGAACTCTGAGGACCTCTGGGACCGGCCTCCTGCTGGTGTCTAGAGTCAGGACTAAACATGAACCATCTAGAACTCTGAGGACCTCTGGGACCGGCCTCCTGCTGGTGTCTAGAGTCAGTACTAAACATGAACCATCTAGAACTCTGAGGACCTCTGGGACCGGCCTCCTGCTGGTGTCTAGACCAGTCATGGGCAAACCATGGCCCGTGGGCCACATGCGGCCCGTTAAACATTTTCATCCGGCCCGCCGAACTTGAACCCCGCCCCATGCAATTCTGTAGTTTCTTCACAAGATGGCACACGCTAGATTTATTGACTTTGTTGATAAAACAACAACACTGCTCCCATTAAAATGTGTGTGTCCGTGATGCCCACAAAATAAACAGTGTGCACACTGTAAAAAATAAATTCCTCTCTTCATCCCTCACCGTGCTGCACTCCTTACACCGCAGCAGGCTGTCCTTCGACGGTGCCAATGGTGGGAGAAGCGGGGGTTAGGTATCTTCTACAAGGACCCTAGACGTGCTCTCTGTGGGACACAAACCCACGACCTTCCGGTCTGCGTGTGAACGCTCTAACCACTGAGCTGCCGTCTCCTCCCATTAGCCACCAAGCTCCAGTTTCATGGATAAGCTCCCAGCTCAAGAGACAGAGGCGGACACCCTGAGTTTCCTCCTTTAGAAACATGTCTTCAAGAGAAGAAGACATGGAGGCTGAGTCCGTAGAGATGGAGGAACCTGAACCTCCCTCTGAGGAGCTTCTCTCAGAGACGACCACACGTCACCTTCTCACCCGTCAGCGGTGGGAGAAACAGGGGGTTAGGTGTCTTCTCCAAGGACCCTAGATGTGAACTCTGTGGGATTTGAACACATGAATTTTGGGTTCAAGGACGAACGTTCTACCGCTGAGCTACCGCCTCCCGCCTCTGTCTGGTCCCTCTGTCTGGTCCCTCTGTCTGGTCCCTCTGTCTGGTCCCTCTGTCTGGTCCCTCTGTCTGGTCCCTCTGTCTGGTCCCTCTGTCTGGTCCCTCTGTCTGCTCCTGCCAAGTCTGCCCAGAAATTGGCACATGCTCAGATTGGACACGATCACACTTTATAAATAAAGACCCAGAAAAAAAGCTGTTTATTTCACCATTTGCTTTTTTTCTCTTTCACGAATTAAATTTAATTTAAAGAAATTCTAGTTTTATTTTGAAATCTTTGGGCTTTTATTTTTCTTCAGATGAATCTATTTATTGGGTTGAATTCGGTCCCGGATCATCGTTTGACCTCCAGTAACCCCGTGTGCAGGTCATCTGAGTTCATCCGACAGTAACCTGTAGATATCCAGCTCCTCTCCGGTCATTATGGGACATCATGATCTCATCCAGCACATGTGAGATAAATCATTCTGTTTGTTTGACTCCTGAGCATTATTTTCACATCTCGGTAACCATGGTTACAATCAGAATGTCACGTTTGTGCGTGACAGAAACGAGACGCCATCTTAGAACAAGGTTTAACATGTTTAACTGATTTTATCTCAGTTTTTTGGAGTATTTCTTTGACGTGTGACGCAGGAGCAAGATGTTCCATTCCGTTGTCTTCCGCTCATCCGTGACCGGGTCGCAGGGGCAACAGTCTCAGGCGGGAAGCCCAGGCTTCTCTCACCCTGGCTGCATCCTCCAGCTCACCCGGAAGGATCCTGAGTTGTTCCCCGGCCAGATGTGACACATGCATAGTCTCTCCAGCGGGTCCGGGTTCCGCCTGTTGGTCTCCTCCTGGTGGGACATGTCCGAAACACCCCCCGCGAGGCGCTCGGGGGCATCCTGACCAGATGCCCAAACCACACCATCTGGCTCCTCTCGACCTGGAGGAGGAGCAACTTGATACCGAGCTTCTCCCGGATGGCAGAGCTCCTCACTCGATCTCTGAGTGAGAGCCCAGCCACCCTGCAGAGGAAGATGTATGACAGATTAAGTATCGAGATGAGGGTGCAAAAAGAGGAGGAGGACCAAGTGCATGGGGAACCAGGACAGTACCACCCCTCAACGACCACCTCCAGGTGGTCAGGGATCCATGGGCAGGCATGAGGTTTGACATAGGCAGACTTGACATGGCTAGACAGGGCAGGGCTCTCAGTGACCCGTGCAGGGCTTTAGCCATCCTGGACAGGCTTGGAGACAGGGTCCATTCTTGGTCGGGTCATTCTATCACGATGAGGGTGGAGAAGGAGGAGGAGATGCCAGCGCAGGACGACAAACATTAATAATCAGTACAGGATGTACAGGAACAGCTGGTAGGTGGTGCAAGTTGGTGGAGGTGGAACAGCAGCCGGGTGGAAAAGCCGGTTTTTGGATAGAGCTGGAACACATGACGGTTGGCTCTGCGTTGAACAGAATGTGGGTCACCGTGGTAACGATGTTTGAAGCTTCAGTGAATCCTAATAAGATCTTAAAGTGTCTCTAAAAGCTCCACATCACGAAGGAAACCCCATCCACCTCCCGTAAGACGAAGCTCCAGATCTATGAGTTCACCGTATGCTGTTTCCTGCTCTAAAGCTCAGAAACGTGGCCCGTGAACAAGATTCGGGAGGCCAGAATGGATGGCTTCGACTGCAGGGCTCTATGAACCATCCATATCATCAGGTGGCCCTGTGAGTCTCCAGCCAGGGGCTCAGAGTCCGTACATGCCAGCGTAAAGCACCTTGCCACTCGCTAGTTCGGCCATATCCTCCGCCTGCCCACCGACCACCCTACGAGAACAATCCTTTGAGTCAATCCAAAGGTGGCAGGCTGGTAAAGACCACAAGGTGAACCCCGTACCCGATGGCTTGATGTGATCAGGGGAGACCTTCAACAACTCAAAGCCACCGTCGAGGAAGCAGAACATCTGGAACAAGAACGCCAACACTGGAAAACCTTGGTTGATCTGGTCGGCTTAACGCAAGGGGGTGGGACTACCGTAATTTCACGACCATTAGGCGCACCGTAGGAAAAGGCGCAGTCTCAGTCACACACCGCCTTACAACAACACACACACAAGCATGCAAATGTGTGTATTAAAAAATAGATCAGGAGCAAAACTGAGTTTGGTTGTACTTTATTTAAGTAGTAACGATACTAAACAAACACATTACCGGTAATAGTCTTTATTCAAATCCATCAAAGTCCTCATCCTCTGTTTCAGAGCAGGTCCACTTCGCTCCTCGCTGTCAAAGTCACTGTCTGTACTGTGCGGCTCCTCAGAAAGGATACCAGCTTTTGAGAAAGCTCTGATAACAGTACCAGCAGACACGTTAGTCCAAGCATCTACAATCCATTGGCAAACTGTAGCGTAACTCGCCCGGCGCTGCCTTCCACCCTTCGGTCATCCATCGCTCCCACGCCGCTCACACTTCACTCTTTAACGTTCTCGTGCCTTTTCTTTCAGGTCCGCCTCGCGGGCACCGCGTTTTCTTTTAGGTCCACCTTTTCTCACACACAAGGCGCACCGCATGAAAAGGCGCACCGCTCATTTTGAAGAAAATCTAAGACTTTTATATGAGCCTTATAGCCGTGAAATTACGGTAAACTACCCACACTGGAGACTTTGATTGGTTGAGGGCAGACGTTATTATTATTGTTTTTATTGTTGAATCAAAGTGCAGTGATGCCCAACCACTGGACCGCGGCCCGGCACCGGGTTTGGTCGAGTCCAGCAAGCTCCAGTTTGATGGCATAAGCTCCCAGTTCAAGTGAGAGAGGCAGACAGTGTTCCTACATTTAGAGGACAAGCTCATCACCAGACCAGCTGGTAACGAAGACTCTATGAATACACGGTCAAATCCAGAAGAGAAGGAACAGAACAGGTTGTTTAAATTCTTACAAAAGATCAAAAACGATCTTTTCCAATCCACAAAACAAAAACAATTAATGGAGAAAAAAGTCAAGTTTAACTCCTTAAGATCATTTTGAGGTTTGTTAATGAACTTTTTTTAGATTCTACCTCATAGTAGAAAAAGTTTCAAAAAAGTCTTTCGGACAGTTTAATTCTTCAACGAGACGTTTCGACTTCCATCTGGAAATCATTTTCAATCTGAATGAAATGGATTGAAACCTGGATCTATTTATACTAACCTGGTTTGAACCACCTCTACAAACCAGACCATCACCTCTTTCAAACCATCCTTTCTAGAGTAGAAAGGTTGGTTTGAAAGAGGTGTGAAGGAAGCCATCTTTGTGATGAAAGAGAATCCCTCACTGAATCGGAGTGGAGGCGTTAGATACATTCTGCCCGGTATTTACAGCAGCCTTTTGAAGCCATGGACTAAAGATGACACCTCGTGACCCAGTTTCACGCCTCTCGTTAGCAGGAATTTCTATTCACTAGGCTTTTAGCATTTTTATAATAGGTTCGTTTACTGGTCTGTGGCTACAATAGGAGCCATTCACGGCCATCATAGGTAACACAGTCTCATTGGTCGAGCCTTTCTTACTATTTTTTTATCTTTTACTCAGGTTAGTATAAATAGATCCAGGTTTCAGTCCATTTCATTCAGATTGAAAATGATTTCCGGATGGAAGTCGAAACGTCTCGATCAACAAATAAACTGTCCAGAAGACTTTTTTAAAACTTTTTCTACTATGGATCACTCCTGGATGAATGAGGGACTACATGGACTTCATCCTACCTCATAATAAATGGATTCTGTTTGGGGTACGTGTTGAAAGTTAATGAGTTAGTCTGAACTAATTGACTTTCTACATGCTGGGAATCGATGTTAACGACAAAACAAAAGTCAATTAAAGTTCATTCTTCAGTATTTAGAGTAAAAAACTATTGAAACCTGTTCATGTGTCTTGTGAACAAAGTGTGTACTGCACTAGATTTTGAGAAGGACGTAAATTAAAGGTCCCCTATTATGCAAAACTGACTTTTATGAGGTTTTAACCTTTTATTTTACTTAGTACTACCCCAAACAATCCCCCAAAGTGTGTTTTATTGTGATTCATGCTATTTTGAGATATTTAAATTCAAAGTAAGGGGCGTGTTCTCCAAACCTCTAACGACTGGTGGAACATAGTGACGTACATCTGTTTTTTGTTCAGCCCCCTGCAGCTCAAACACGAATGAATGAAAATCACAATGAATGACAACCAATCGCAACCAACGGGGCGGGTCCCGGGAAAAAAAAAAAGAAAAAAAGACTGAAACAAGCTGTTTTGAGTTCCGGGTTGGAAACTGCGCTCCCAAACAGGGTATTATTTAAAACCTTTTGTGTTGAGATTGTGGCGGAATGTAAAATTATGCATATCAGATACATAGCACAGGATAAAATAAGGGAAAAAAGGCATAATAGGGGACCTTTAATGTTGGTTCTTTTTATTCATGTTTCCAACAAAAAACAAACAAAAAAAATCAGAGCGATGTGAGGTACGTATGTATGTGGGTGAATCTGGTCTGAAATGTAAAGACTTGTACGTGACTGAAACCGAGCAGCAGCTGCACAAACACAGTCACCCGTCCACCACCACCTGAAAAATAAGGACATGTTTTGCGGGCAGAGGGGCCCCGATTCTCTCCAGGGGACACGTAAACAAAGATGGAGGACTCAGATACAAACACAGCGTGACGGTACGGAGGATCCCATGACACGCAGCGGAGCGTCATGAGGAGGTCACACACTCGTCAGAGGCTATTGTTGGACTTAAAGAAGTGAAACTCCAGGAAGGAGGGGAGGGGGGGACATCCTGCCTGCTCAGTACCCGTGGGAGTGAACTGAAGAAGCTTCTTGAACGAGACACTGAACGTCTTCTAAAAAGAAAAAAAAAACCCTATTTAACCTTTTTTTTTCTTTTTTTACTAATTAAACTCTACTTTAATCATGATTAGCACAGTGGCTCACAGCAAGAAGGTCAGGGATTCGGGTCTTGGGTAGGATGGGTCTTGGAACACTGGTCTTACAGTGTGTTGTTTACATGTTCTCCTTGTGTATGTGTGTGTTTTCTCTGGTTTCCTCCAAAAACATACATGTCAGGATGATTGGCTGCTAGGGATGAGTGTGTGTGTCTATGTGTGTGTATATGGTAGTTTGTGTGTGTGTATGGTTGTGTGCAGAGGTGTCAAGTAACGAAGTAAGACTACTTCGTTACCTTACTCAAGTAGAAAATCTCGTTATCTTTACTTTAACGAAGTAATTATGTTTTTGTCTACTTTTTACTTTTACTCACTACTTTTTTATGCAATTATCTGTACTTTTACTTCGTTCATTTTATAAAAAGTAGTCGCTACTTTCTCCATTTTGTCACCGTTAAAAAGCCGCGACTGTTTGTCGGAGTTTTTTTTTTTTTTATGAACCCTGAATGCATCAAACAAAGGAACAGATAAATGATTGGCTGAAAGGTCCAGTCAATCATTACTTTGGGCCGAGTAGGCCCGCCCACAGTCTTTGAAAGAGCAGGAACGTTAGTTTGCGTGTTTAAGACTTGTTGGGGGCTCGGAAATCATAGTGTTTCTGATGCTGCAACACTGAACTTTGATTGAATTATCAGGTTTTTTTTAAAAAAAAAAACAACAGCAAAGAAATATTTTATTATTATTATTTTCAGTCTGCGGTTATTGTAAACGTCTTTGCTGAAAATGTTGTAGATGGTATTTTTATAAAAATAACTTTGATCTGTGACGCACTATTTTATCTTTAGAAACAAAGCTAATTGAACTGATTAATCCATAAATAGTAGTGGATGAAGTATTTGTGCTTAAAAGCATCCAAAATGTTATTGATTAGTTTATAAAGACTGACTGAGGAGATTAAAACTACACATCGCTTATATTTTGTATCATGTAGATGTTTGGGTTAACATTAAAAAAAAACTTATATGTACACATATATATGTAGATATGTTTATATATAAATTTATATATACCGTCTCCTAAGTCCCGCCCCTACTGGTTTCTTTATGGGTTTCTTAAAATCTTATATCTCTGGTTATTTTTTCATTTTTACAGTTCTTAAAATTTTAGAAAAAGAATCCAAGGATTTTGCCTCCTGTGTGTTTCCTTCACTCCCACTGCCTTACGAGTGCATGTAAAGGGAGTTATTTTGTCAATGGGCGTGGTTTTACTGGGTGTACAATATTTTTGTAAAATACGATAATTTTACGTCATTAGTATGATAATCCAGCCCCTCCTACCTGGAAAAAGCTGCCCAGGCTGTATGTGGCACTCCCATGCTTACCAACTTGTTAAAGACTACTCAGTATTGCCTCAAAGAACTTTGAAAACTAGCTGCCTTCAAGGCTTGAAAAAGCCTTTTGGTCATTTTATTTTCATTTATTTATTTTTTTTTTAACATTGAGTGTGTTTGTGTCTGCTGAAGTTGGTTAAATTAGGTGATGCAGAGTGAAGCTTGGTAGCTGAAGGGACGTTACATAATGCCCTGCTTATGTTAATACATTTGATTGTGTTAATTAATCGATTTCCAATAAAGATTATTAAGAAATAAATGTTTCTGATTCATAAAGTTTAACACCAAAACACTTTCATTTATTATCATATTTTCTGCTCCTTAAAGCATGTGATAATAGTTAAAAAATATGTACATACGCTTTTGTTAACAAAATTCCTTTTTTTCTGAAAATTACTTTTACTTTTTTTACTTGAAGTAGTTTTAAAATAGGTTACTTTTTACTTTTACTTAAGTAGAAAACTTGAGTTGATACTTCTACTTTTACTAAAGTAGTTTTTTAACTCGGTATTTATACTTCTACTTGAGTAGAAAATGTTGGTACTTTTGACACCTCTGGTTGTGTGTGTGAGTGGGTGTGTGTGGGAATGGTAGTTTGTGTGTGTTTATGTGTGTGTATGGTTCTGTATGTGTGTGTTTGTGGGTAGGTATGTCTGTGTGTGTATGGATGATAGTTTGTGTGTGTATGTGTGTGTGTGTATGTCTGTGTGTGTGTATGGTTGTGTGTGTGTGTGTGTATGGTTGTGTGTATGTGTGTGTGTGTGTGTGTGTGTGTGTGGATGGTTGTGTGTGTGTGGATGTGTGTGTGTGTGTGTGGATAGATGGTTTTGTGTGTGAGTGGTTGTGGGTGTGTGTGGGGATGGTAGTTTGTGTGTGTGTATGGTTCTGTGTGTGTGTGTGTATGGTTGTGTGTGTGTGTATGGTTGTGTGTATGTGTGTGTGTGTGGATGGTTGTGTGTGTGTGTATGTGTGTGTGTGTGTGGATAGATGGTTTTGTGTGTGAGTGGTTGTGGGTGTGTGTGGGGATGGTAGTTTGTGTGTGTGTATGGTTCTGTGTGTGTGTGTGTGTGTGTGTGTGTGTGTGTGTGTGTGTGTGTGTGTGTGTGTATGGTTGTGTGGAGAAAGTCTGGTCGTCCATGAGGAAGTACGTCCAAGCGGTCCTGGACACGTATGTGGGTTCTCGGTGTGACCGGAGCTCAGAGTGGAGGTGGATGGATGTGTGTGTGTGTGTGTGTGTGTGTGTGTGGAGGTGGGCATCCATCAGGGATCCACTCTGAAACCCCTTCCTCTTTTTATCCTGATGAGAAAAACAACAGGATTTGTTGGTAATCAGATTACCGGAGTGACCGCGGGGTAAACAGGGGGTCCTTCAGGGGGGACACACGGCGACACTGGCTCACTCCGTGTCTGATCAGACTCAGTGTTTGTTGCCATGGTGACCGTCAGCAGAGCCGTAAAGGTGTAAAACCTTCAAGGATGTGTAAAGGTGAAGGTCTCTCAGATGGTATCAGCCCCTCCCTGATAAACACGTCCTCTTCGGGTGTTAAACCACCGCTAATCTGATGAAGGACTGTACCGCCCCCTTCTGAACGGGTCCACCCCGTCCAGCGTGCAGCGGGTCGAACGGGTCCACCCCGTCCACCGTGCAGCGGGTCGAACGGGTCCACCCCGTCCACCGTGCAGCGGGTCGAACGGGTCCACCCCGTCCACCGTGCAGCGGGTCGAACGGGTCCACCCCGTCCACCGTGCAGCGGGTTGAACGGGTCCACCCCGTCCACCGTGCAGCGGGTTGAACGGGTCCACCCCGTCCACCGTGCAGCGGGTCACAAACAAATGGATTTAAAATACTTTCACTTAAAGTTAGGATTAGTTTTAGAAGAAAAAAAAAACATCGATCAGGAAACAGCATGCCATGTTTACACATGATGCCCGTCCTGCATGGCACAGTGTGTGTGTGTGTGAGCTTTACCAGTCTGCTTTAGAATCCCTTTTTTTTTTTTTAAACCAAACTCTTATGTTTTTTTTTTTCTATATATTTAAATATTTTTTTGCAGGGTTCCTGATTTGTCAAATTTCAGTGACGTCATCAATCTGCGCCCTAGGCTAGATCCGTAGATCCTACCAGGATCTATGTTCCTACCCTCACTATGGTAACCAGGATCTACGTTCCTACCCTCACCATGGTAACCAGGATCTATGTTCCTACCCTCACTATGGTAACCAGGATCTACGTTCCTACCCTCACCATGGTAACCAGGATCTATGTTCCTACCCTCACTATGGGAACCAGGATCTACTTTCCTACCCTCACCATGGTAACCAGGATCTACATTCCTACCCTCACCATGGTAACCAGGATCTACGTTCCTATCCTCACCATGGTAACCAGGATCTACATTCCTACCCTCACCATGGTAACCAGGATCTACGTTCCTATCCTCACCATGGTAACCAGGATCTACATTCCTACCCTCACCATGGTAACCAGGATCTACGTTCCTACCCTCACCATGGTAACCAGGATCTACATTCCTACCCTCACCATGGTAACCAGGATCTACATTCCTACCCTCACCATGGTAACCAGGATCTACATTCCTACCCTCACCATGGTAACCAGGATCTACGTTCCTACACTTTTTTTGTTTTGGTGAATCAAAAGGGGGGGCGAGCACACCCTCTGTCCCGCCCCCCTTTTGATCCACCAAAAAAAAAAAGTGTTTTTACTACTTTAATTATTATAAACTTTGGGCAAAAAGACGGTGGTTTAGTGGTTGGAGAGTTCACCCGCGGACCAGAACTTAACCGGAAATAAACCGGAAGTTTACGGGTTCCATTCCCACTGAGTTCATGTCTAGGGGTCCTTGGAGAAGACACCTAACACCCCGTTTCTCCCATCCTTGGACTCGTCACAGGCTGCCACCCTCACAAATTTTCTGGTGTGGGATTAATGTTGGAGGAGACGGCAGCTCAGTGGTTAGAGCGTTCGCGCGCGGACCGGAAGTTCGCAGATTTGCGTTCCACAGAGATCACGTCTAGGGTCCTTGTAGAAGACACCTAACCCCCGCTTCTCTCACCATTGACGCCGTCACAGGGCAGCCTGCTGCGGTGTAAGGAGTGCAGCACACAAATTTCACCGGTGAGGGATGAATAGAGTAATTCGTTTATTTATTTAATAAAGTACATTTTAAAAAAAAAACAGTAAAATGACTTATTTTTTTAAATTTTCTGGGGGGAAAATTCCCCCTTACCCGCCTTTACTGGCATTTTGTCTATGATCTCACCGCCCCCCCTCCTTAGAAAATCCTGGATGCACCCCTGCTAATATAAACACCTCGTGTGCAGACCCTCAGTCTGACGTCAGGGGTCTTTATTATCTGATGACATCATTTTATTATCTGATGACATCATTTTATTTTATTATCTGATGACATCATTTTATTTTATCATCTGATGACATCATTTTATTTTATCATCTGATGACATCATTTTATTTTCCTCTAATCATTTCTTTTTATTTCTCGTTGAAATAAAATTTCTTTTTTTTTTTTTCCTTCGGCTGATAAGAGGATCAGTCACATGACCACCTGACCTCCCTGATCCGCTGGCAGGATTTCCACCAGTCAGCAGGAGACTAAACCCGAGGCAGCGAGCCACCAGCCGGGCAGGTGAGAGATATGTGGACCCAAACACTGGGTATAGGTCCTAATACACCCTGTAGAGTGGGTATAGATCCTAATACACCCTGTAGAGTGGGTATAGATCCTAGTACACCCTGTAGAGTGGGTATAGATCCTAATACACCCTGTAGAGTGGGTATAGATCCTAGTACACCCTGTAGAGTGGGTATAGATCCTAATACACCCTGTAGAGTGGGTATAGATCCTAGTACACCCTGTAGAGTGGGTATAGATCCTAATACACCCTGTAGAGTGGGTATAGATCCTAGTACACCCTGTAGAGTGGGTATAGATCCTAATACACCCTGTAGAGTGGGTATAGATCCTAGTACACCCTGTAGAGTGGGTATAGATCATAATACACCCTGTAGAGTGGGTATAGATCCTAATACACCCTGTAGAGTGGGTATAGATCCTAATACACCCTGTAGAGTGGGTATAGATCATAATACACCCTGTAGAGTGGGTATAGATCCTAATACACCCTGTAGAGTGGGTATAGATCCTAATACACCCTGTAGAGTGGGTATAGATCCTAATACACCCTGTAGAGTGGGTATAGATCCTAATACACCCTGTAGAGTGGGTATAGATCCTAATACACCCTGTAGAGTGGGTATAGATCAGGGGTCGGCAACCTTTGACACCGAAAGAGCCATTTGAACCCGGTTTCCACGGAAAAGAAAACACTGGGAGCCGCACATCTAAAATGAAAAAAAAAAAAACTTCTACTACTTTACCGCAGCATGTTTCTTATGAAAACCACGTGCTACAGAGAAAATTACCGTAATTTCACGGCCATTAGGCGCACCGTACGAAAAGGCGCAGCCTCAGTTTTGTGCGCCGTTGCTGTATTTAACACACACATAAGGCGCACCGTACGAAAAGGCGCAGTCTCAGTCACACACCGCCTTACAACAACACACTCGCAAGCATGCAAATGTACGTATTAAAAAATAGTCAAGTGCTTCTCAAATAGTGGGGCGCGTGTGATCCTGTGGAACACGTTTTTCTTTTCCGTACTAGAATAAAGTGTAATTGTACATCCACTACAGTAGTTGTAGTTTATAGTTTAAATAAAAATTATTTTTATTAAATTCAAGTTAATTGATGCACTTTAAATATTTTCTGTTTCACACTAAAAACGATAAAGCTGTTCTTTTTCTTTTTTTTTTCTTTAATGTTAAAGGAGGAAACAATGTTATGCAGAAGTGTACTTAGAACCAGGGGTCCCCAAACTTTTCTGCGCCACGGACCGGTTTAGTGTCTGATAATATTTTCAGGGACCGATCTACAGGTGATAAGACCTGCCGGGAAAACGGGCTTTTTAAAATCAATAATAATACATTTAAATCCACGTTGTCTTCACGAGAAAATTTATTAGCAGCGTCTTTATAACGTGGAAAAATTCTCTCTGCTAGAACGCACTCTGGTTGCCATGGTAACGGTAAACATACCTTCAAAATAAAATACATCACAAAAACAAAGTGAATAAAAATACTAGTTAGACACCTCACTCTTTAATGTTCTCATGCTTTTCTTTCAGGTCCGCTTCACGGGCACCGCTTTTTCTTTTAGGTCCGCCTTTTCTCACACACAAGGCGCACCGCACGAAAGGGCGCACCGCTCATTTTGAAGAAAATTTTCGAGTTTTAGGTGCGCCTTATGGCCGTGAAATTACGGTACATTGTATTCATTTAATGAACACATTTTGAATTCTTGAAAAATAATAACAATGAATGTCTCTTTCAAATAAATTAAAAAGCTGAATTTAAATTGTCCATGTAGCAAACGAAAGCAGAAAAATGCCATGAGGCGTCATCCTTATATCCATTTATCTTATCTAAAATGAAGATAACACTGTATATATTACTTTTTCTTACCTTTACACTTTGTATAAACAACTATAGTGTGGTTATGTCTTATGAAGTGCTACGGAGAAAATTTAATTTTACCGATGTAATGAACACATTTTGAATTCTTGAAAAAATAATAATGTCTGAATGTCTCTTTCGAATAAATTAAAAAGCTGAATTTAAATTGTGCATGCAGCTAACAAAAGGGAAAAATCCGTGAGCCGTCATCTTTATATCGCCTTGGGCTTTCAAAGTATGCAGTGGAGCATACTTTGTGATATTTCAAGATCACAATAATCTTCAAATTTAGAACTAAAATAATATAAAAAACTAACACAAATAAAACACACTTCAATTAAATACAAAAAAAAAAATTTTAGTAATTTATTTTCCCAAGCCAATCAGAGCCGCATTATAAGGATGAAAGAGCCGCATGAGGCTCCGGAGCCGCGGGTTGCCGACCGCTGGTATAGATCATAATACACCCTGTAGAGTGGGTATAGATCCTAATACACCCTGTAGAGTGGGTATAGATCATAATACACCCTGTAGAGTGGGTATAGATCATAATACACCCTGTAGAGTGGGTATAGATCCTAGTACACCCTGTAGACTGGGTATAGAGGTGAAGAGAGAGGTGGAGGTTTGCACTAGAAAGAATCAGAATGAAGATTAGTCAGAGTAAAACAGAGTACATGTGTGTGAATGAGAGGGATCCAAATGGTAAAGTGAGGTTACAGGGAGAAGAGAGAAAGAAGGTGGAAGATATTAAGTATCTAGGATCAACAGTCCAGAGCAATGGAGAGTGTGGAAAAGAGGTGAAGAAGCATGTGAAGAGTTTCAGCTAGAATGAAAGAGAAAGTGTACAAAACCACGGTGAGAGCGGCCATGCTGATTGGTCTAGAGACAGTGTGGTGAGAGCGGCCATGCTGATTGGTCTAGAGACAGTGTGGTGAGAGCGGCCATGCTGATTGGTTCTAGAGACAGTGTGGTGAGAGCGGCCATGCTGATTGGTCTAGAGACAGTGTGGTGAGAGCGGCCATGCTGATTGGTCTAGAGACAGTGTGGTGAGAGCGGCCATGCTGATTGGTCTAGAGACAGTGTGGTGAGAGCGGCCATGCTGATTGGTTCTAGAGACAGTGTGGTGAGAGCGGCCATGCTGATTGGTCTAGAGACAGTGTGGTGAGAGCGGCCATGCTGATTGGTCTAGAGACGGTGTGGTGAGAGCGGCCATGCTGATTGGTCTATTGACAGTGTGGTGAGAGCGGCCATGCTGATTGGTCTAGAGACAGTGTGGTTAGAGCGGCCATGCTGATTGGTCTAGGGACAGGAGCACTGAGGAAAAGACAGGAAACAGAGATGTTTGTATCAGAGATGAAGATGCTGAGGATCTCTCTGGGAGTGACCAGGATGGACAGGATCAGAGGAACAGCACATGTTAGAGGTTTTAAAGTCAGAGAGGTCAGACTGAGATGGTTTGGACATGTGCAGAGGAGAGAGAGAGAGTACATCAGAAGAAGGATGCTGGGTTTGGAACCACCAGGAAAGAGGACTAGAGGAAGACCAAAGAGGAGGTTCATGGATACAGTGAAGGAAGACATGAAGATAGTTGGTGTGACTGAAGAGGATGCAGGAGATACTCTTCAGTCACACCTCTTAAACTCTGGGTTTAGATGCCAGTCCTGCCCTCACCCTCCTCCTTCTCCTGGTTCTGGATGCCAGTACCTGTAAGACGGGGTCGACTGCGGGCAGACTGGTATGACTGGTGGGCTTACTGATCTGCCAACAGCGGGTAGATTACAAGATTACCAGTTTAAGAACTGGTTGGAACTAGTTTTCTAATGTGGGGTGGATATGGTGGTTACACTGGGATGTGTGTGTGTGTGTGTGTGTGTGAGTGTGTGTATATACGGTATGTATGTGTGTGTACGTATGTGTATATGTGTGTGTATGTGTGTATGTGTGTGTATGTGTGTGTACGTATGTGTATATGTGTGTCAGAGTGTGTGTTTCCTCACACCCTCCAAAACATGTATGTTAGTGTGTTTGGACCGGGTTAGATCGCCTCTAGGAATGAGTGTGGTTGTGTGTGACCCTGTTACAGACTGGCAACCTGTTCGGGGTGTACCCTGCTCCTTGCCTTTAATGGGCAAACTCCGGCCCGCGGGCCACATGTGGCCCAATAAACATTTTAATCCGGTCCCCGAACTTTAAAAAACTTAAATAAATAAACCTTGTTAATGTTAATTCTAATCTTTCATCACTAGATGGCGCCAAAAAAACAACAAAACTGCTCCCATTAAAATGTGTGTGTCTCCATTATGCCCACAAAATAAACAGTGTGTACAGATATGGAAAGCGATCAGGGCCAAAACACACATGTAAACAAGCGTGTTAGATGTTAAAACAAACAAAATGTTACATCAAGTGTTTAGATTTCAAACCAAGCGCCGCTAGATTTAAAATTTAACACTCTTGATGTAACATTTAGCGCTTGTTTAAAATCTAGCGTCGTTCTATTGGTCTAATCTAGAGGTTACCAAAGCATGACATCCATCTGATCCTGTTCCCCCTGGTCTAATGTTAGAACTCAATGTGGCCTGCGGATTAAAAAGTTTGCCCACCCCTGGGATAGATGGTTAAGAAGGTGACTGACTGGCATTTCTTTAAACCAGGGTGGATTTGTTGTTGTTTCCGGGATGGAGGAGTGGGACCTGCTCAGAGAACGGTTCCACGCTATCACGGTAAGCTTTGATTGGCTGTTTGATCTGTTCCGTCGTCTTCCACTCATCCGGGGCTGGGTTGCCGGGGGCAACAGCCTCAGACGGGAAGCCCTGGCTTCTCTCACCCCGGCTGCATCCTCCAGCTCACCCGGAAGGATCCTGAGGTGTTCCCTGTCCAGGTGTGAGACATAGTCTCTCCGGCAGGTCCGGGGTCTGCCCCTTGGTCTCCTCACACCGAGCTCCTCCCGGATGGCAGAGCTCCTCACCCGATCTCTGAGTGAGAATCCTGCCACCCTGCGGAGGTAGCTCATTTCGGCCGCTTGTATCTGCAATCTCATTCTTTCGGTGACCACCCACAGCTGGTTACCATGGTGAGGGTAGGAATGTAGATCCTGGTTACCATGGTGAGGGTAGGAACGTAGATCCTGGTTACCATGGTGAGGGTAGGAACATAGATACTGGTTACCATGGTGAGGGTAGGAACATAGATCCTGGCTACCATGGTGAGGGTAGGAACGTAGATCCTGGTTACCGTGGTGAGGGTAGGAACGTAGATCCTAGTTACCATGGTGAGGGTAGGAACGTAGATCCTGGTTACCATGGTGAGGGTAGGAACGTAGATCCTAGTTACCATGGTGAGGGTAGGAACATAGATCCTGGCTACCATGGTGAGGGTAGGAACGTAGATCCTGGTTACCATGGTGAGGGTAGGAACATAGATCCTGGCTACCATGGTGAGGGTAGGAACGTAGATCCTGGTTACCATGGTGAGGGTAGGAATGTAGATCCTGGTTACCATGGTGAGGGTAGGAATGTAGATCCTGGTTACCATGGTGAGGGTAGGAACGTAGATCCTGGCTACCATGGTGAGTAGCATGGTGTAGATCGACTTGTAAATCCAGAGCTTTGTTTTTCGGCTCAGATCTCTCTTTACCACGACGGACCGATGCAGCGTCCTAGTTATTGCTGACGCCGCACCCATCCGTCTGTTGATCTCCCACTCCATCCTTCCCCCACGCGTGAACAAGACCCCGAGATACTTAACTCCTCCACTCGGGGCAGGACCCTGTCCCTGACTTGTGGAAGGGGTATTCCACCCTTTTCTGGGCGAGAACCATGGTCTCGGATTTGGAGGCGCTGATTCCCATCCCATGTTTGACCCGCATTCTGATTTACTGATTGGCATGTTTCTGAACGCCAGGCCAAACATCACATCCAGCAGAACATCCAGCAGAAGAAGCTTCACCTAGACCAGGAGAGGCTCAGACTTCAGCACCTTAAGGTAAGACCTCACCCTCTTCTCCTGGACGCCTCCCGTCTTTACTCACCTGTTTTATTTTAAACACCACAGACGAAGCGTCTGAAGGAGAGATGGTTGCTGCAGGACTCACAGGGTTACCCTGCCCAGCAGGACCTGGCATCGGAGTACAGGACCATACAAGTTCAAATCTACAGGTACCGAACCAGGCTCATCTGGACGCCTGTGCACCATAGCATAGACATCAGGGACAGTGGCACTGGATTGGCAGTCTGGGATGGTAGTCCCTCTTTATACAGCTCTCTTCTACGTTCCTACCCTCACCATGGTAACCAGCATCTACATTCCTACCCTCACCATGGTAACCAGGATCTACGTTCCTACCCTCACCATGGTAACCAGGATCTACGTTCCTACCCTCACCATGGTAACCAGCATCTACATTCCTACCCTCACCATGGTAACCAGGATCTACGTTCCTACCCTCACCATGGTAACCAGGATCTACGTTCCTACCCTCACCATGGTAACCAGCATCTACATTCCTACCCTCACCATGGTAACCAGGATCTACGTTCCTACCCTCACCATGGTAACCAGGATCTACGTTCCTACCCTCACCATGGTAACCAGGATTTACGTTCCTACTCTCACCATGGTAACCTGGATCGATGTTTCTACACTCACCATGGTAACCAGGATCTACGTTACTACCCTCACCACGGTAACCAGGATCTACATTCCTACCCTCACCATCGTAACCAGGATCTACGTTCCTACCCTCACAATGGTAACCAGGATCTATGTTCCTACCCTCACCATGGCAACCAGGATCTACGTTCCTACCCTCACCATGGTAACCAGGATCTACGTTCCTACCCTCACCATGGTAACCAGGATCTACGTTCCTACCCTCACCATGGTAACCAGGATCTACGTTCCTACCCTCATCACGGTAACCAGGATCTACATTCCTACCCTCACCATGGTAACCAGGATCTACGTTCCTACCCTCACCATGGTAACCAGATCTACATTCCTACCCTCACCATGGTAACCAGGATCTACGTTCCTACCCTCACCATGGTAACCAGGATCTACATTCCTACCCTCTCCATGGTAACTAGGATCTTCGTTCCTACCCTCACCATGGTAACCAGATCTACATTCCTACCCTCACCATAGTAACCAGGATCTACGTTCCTACCCTCACCATGGTAACCAGGATCTACGTTCCTACCCTCACCATGGTAACCAGGATCTACGATCCTACCATCACCATGGTAACCAGAATCTACGTTCGTACCCTCACCATGGTAACCAGGATCTACGATCCTACCCTCACCATGGTAACCAGGATCTACATTCCTACCCTCACCATGGTAACTAGGATCTTCGTTCCTACCCTCACCATGGTAACCAGGATCTACATCCTACCCTCACCATGGTAACCAGGATCTACGTTCCTACCCTCACCATGGTAACCAGGATCTACGTTCCTACCCTCACCATGGTAACCAGGATCTACATTCCTACCCTCACCACGGTAACTAGGATCTTCGTTCCTACCCTCACCATGGTAACCAGGATCTACATTCCTACCCTCACCATGGTAACCAGGATCTACGTTCCTACCCTCACCATGGTAACCAGGATCTACATTCCTACCCTCACCATGGTAACCAGGATCTACGTTCCTACCCTCACCATGGTAACCAGGATCTACGTTCCTACCCTCACCATGGTAACCAGGATCTACGTTCCTACCCTCACCATGGTAACTAGGATCTTCGTTCCTACCCTCACCATGGTAACCAGGATCTACATCCTACCCTCACCATGGTAACCAGGATCTACGTTCCTACCCTCACCATGGTAACCAGGATCTACGATCCTACCATCACCATGGTAACCAGGATCTACGTTCGCACCCTCACCATGGTAACCAGAATCTACGTTCGTACCCTCACCATGGTAACCAGGATCTACGTTCCTACCCTCACCATGGTAACCAGGATCTACGATCCTACCCTCATCATGGTAACCAGGATCTACGTTCCTACCCTCACCATGGTAACCAGGATCTACGTTCCTACCCTCACCATGGTAACCAGGATCTACGTTCCTACCCTCACCATGGTAACCAGGATCTACGTTCGTACCCTCACCATGGTAACCAGAATCTACGTTCGTACCCTCACCATGGTAACCAGGATCTACGTTCCTACCCTCACCATGGTAACCAGGATCTACGTTCGTACCCTCACCATGGTAACCAGGATCTACGTTCCTACCCTCACCATGGTAACCAGGATCTACGTTCCTACCCTCACCATGGTAACCAGGATCTACGTTACTACCCTCACCACGGTAACCAGGATCTACATTCCTACCCTCACCACGGTAACTAGGATCTTCGTTCCTACCCTCACCATGGTAACCAGGATCTACATTCCTACCCTCACCATGGTAACCAGGATCTACGTTCCTACCCTCACCATGGTAACCAGGATCTACATTCCTACCCTCACCATGGTAACCAGGATCTACGTTCCTACCCTCACCATGGTAACCAGGATCTACGTTCCTACCCTCACCATGGTAACCAGGATCTACGTTCCTACCCTCACCATGGTAACCAGGATCTACGTTCCTACCCTCACCATGGTAACTAGGATCTTCGTTCCTACCCTCACCATGGTAACCAGGATCTACATCCTACCCTCACCATGGTAACCAGGATCTACGTTCCTACCCTCACCATGGTAACCAGGATCTACGTTCCTACCCTCACCATGGTAACCAGGATCTACGATCCTACCATCACCATGGTAACCAGGATCTACGTTCGCACCCTCACCATGGTAACCAGAATCTACGTTCGTACCCTCACCATGGTAACCAGGATCTACGTTCCTACCCTCACCATGGTAACCAGGATCTACGATCCTACCCTCACCATGGTAACCAGGATCTACGTTCCTACCCTCACCATGGTAACCAGGATCTACGTTCCTACCCTCACCATGGTAACCAGGATCTACGTTCCTACCCTCACCATGGTAACCAGGATCTACGTTCGTACCCTCACCATGGTAACCAGGATCTACGTTCCTACCCTCACCATGGTAACCAGGATCTACGTTCCTACCCTCACCATGGTAACCAGGATCTACGTTACTACCCTCACCATGGTAACCAGGATCTATGTTCCTTCCCTCACCATGGTAACCAGGATCTACATTCCTACCCTCACCATGGTAACCAGGATCGACATTCCTACCCTCACCATGGTAACCAGGATCTACATTCCTACCCTCACCATGGTAACCAGGATCTACGTTCCTACCCTCACCATGGTAACCAGGATCTATGTTCCTTCCCTCACCATGGTAACGAGGATCTACGTTCCTACCCTCACCATGGTAACTAGGATCTTCGTTCCTACCCTCACCATGGTAACCAGGATCTACATCCTACCCTCACCATGGTAACCAGGATCTACGTTCCTACCCTCACCATGGTAACCAGGATCTACGTTCCTACCCTCACCATGGTAACCAGGATCTACGATCCTACCATCACCATGGTAACCAGGATCTACGTTCGCACCCTCACCATGGTAACCAGAATCTACGTTCGTACCCTCACCATGGTAACCAGGATCTACGTTCCTACCCTCACCATGGTAACCAGGATCTACGATCCTACCCTCACCATGGTAACCAGGATCTACGTTCCTACCCTCACCATGGTAACCAGGATCTACGTTCCTACCCTCACCATGGTAACCAGGATCTACGTTCGTACCCTCACCATGGTAACCAGAATCTACGTTCGTACCCTCACCATGGTAACCAGGATCTACGTTCCTACCCTCACCATGGTAACCAGGATCTACGTTCGTACCCTCACCATGGTAACCAGGATCTACGTTCGTACCCTCACCATGGTAACCAGGATCTACGTTCGTACCCTCACCATGGTAACCAGGATCTACAAAGTCAGAACATCTTCCAATGACAGCATGTGTAAGGTTTTGGCGCACATGCACAGTTGGCAGTTTGACAAAAAGGGTTTTTATTCCCAAATAAATAATCCCGGGTGCCAACAGAGAGGTTAAACTAAAGCAGGTCAAAAACAATCAAAATCCCAGAACGGATAATCCAAAATATTCTCAAATGAAGACGAGCTGTGAGTTTAGTGAGAACAGAAGACAAACTGGCATCGAAGGGAGGGAGAGACAATGAGACACATTAGGAAGGAGCAAGTGATCATCAGGAGGAGAGAGAAGACAAGGAAATGAGAAGCAAGTCAGGGATTTCAAAATAAACCAGGAAACAAATTTAAACACCAACAAAACCATCTTCTTAAACCTGAAACCCTGACATCCAAACCAGGGAAGGGACTTTGATAGAAACAGTCTACAGTTACTCAGTACCAACTATGGATACACTGATTATGTTTTACTTTCATGTGATCAAAGAACAAGGTCACAAATTTATGGGAAAAAAAACTTTTATTTCGGGTGGCACAGTGGGTAGCACAGCGGCCTCACAGCATGAAGGTCGTGGGTTCGAGTCCCGTGTGAGGATGAGGCTTGGAACACTGTCCTCTCTGTGTGGAGTTTGCATGTTCTCCCCGTGTTTACGTGGGCTTCCTCCCTCCTAAGACATACATGCTAGGTTGATTGGCCGGTGCCAAAGTGCCCCTAGGAATGAGTGTGTGTGTGAATGGTTGTGTGTGGTCCCGCGACAGACTGGCGACCTGTTCGGGATGTACCCTGCTCCTCGCCTTGACTCAGCCGGGATGGGCTCCGGCAAACCCTGGAGTTTGACGGGATATCCATCAAACTCTGGGATATCCGTCTATCCCGGTGAAGGATAGACGGATAAGAAGGTGACTGACTGAAAACTTTTATTTTTAAATAACAGTATGTAGCGTGTACCCCGTCCTTACACGACTGGCTGCGTCCAGTTCCTGTTTACGTTCGTTAACGTGGATCCGTTCTGCTCCACCATCAGGACTGAGAAGGAGCTGGAGAGTTTGGAGCGGCAGCAGTCCATCATTTCAGCCAACGAAGTTTTCATCCTGAGCAGGTTGAAGGATCTGGAGAAGGTTCCACAGGAAACGATGGCCGTAAAGACGGACTCACACAGATGGGGTTTCCACGATGCTCCTCTAAACCAGCAGAGCTTCGATCGACGTGAGTCCTCGTTTAGATCAGAGGGGTCAAACTCAAACACCCACAGGGTCAAAATGATCACGACTAAGTCCTGGGTTAACGATGGTATTTATAGAAAGGGTTTTTTTCAAGTTTAAAAATGACTATTTTCAGTTGAACCTTGGGGACGTTCGGGTTGGACGTCTCTAAGAGACACCTACCTTGGCATGACCTCCGGGCTGGGTACAGGGGGACAGAGGGCAGTTGCCCCACCCACTGAGCCAGCCTTCCTCCTAGCCAGCTGGTCCACTGTTTCACTGGTCCACGATCTCCAAGCTTGACAAGCCAATTACCGTATTTCCACGACCATAGGGCGCAGCTGATGGTAGGGGGCGGGTTTTATATCCATATCCTCTACATGTGTCCGCGTACACACACACACACACACACACACGACACGTGTATATTTAAAAATAGATCAGGAGTAAAACTGAGTTTGGTTGGTTTTATTTAAATATTAGTTACAGTCGTCATAAAGTTATTTATTAAATCCATCCAAGTCCTCATCCTCTGGTTCTGAATCTAAATCCAACATGGCAGGTTCACTTTCCACGCTGTCAGAGTCACTTTCTGAACCGTGCGGCTCCTCGAAAGCTCAAACAACAGTGCCAGCAGACACGTTAGCCCAAGCATCTACAATCCACTGGCAAACTGTGGGGTAACTCCCCCGGCGCTGCCTTCCACCCTTCATGAAGCTGTGGTCTCCTCTGGTCATCCATCACTGCTGGAGTCTTTTCTCCAAACTCTGACCACCTCGTCTTATTACCGCAGAAACTCAGCTGCGTCTTCTTCACCTGTCGCAGCTCGTTTTTAGACTTCCTTCACTTACGAACTATCGACTCAGCCGCTCGATTCCCATGTTCCTCTGTTCCTCTGATCGCCATCAGTTTAAACCGAGCTTCATAAGCGTGTCCATAAACACATACCTGTTCTTTTAGACACAATCCACACCCACACTTCACCCTTTAACATTCTCATGTTCTCAACTGCGTCCACCTCGTGGTTCTCTAATACATCCACAATCACACAGGGCGCACCGCTCATTTTGAAGAAAATATGAGACTTTAGGTCCGCCTTATGGTCGTGAAAACACGGTATACTTACATGTGGTCTGGATTCGACCCGTAGGTCTGAGTTTGACGCCTATGATTTCGATAATTCCAACGCAGACGGATCCAAAGTAACATTTCCTTTTGTTTCTTTCCATAAAGAAGAACCTACAAAGCTCATCAGTCCAACAACGAACGGGTACCAGAAGACCAACACGCCGGAACGGGTAAGTTATTGTTATAAATAAGAGATTCTAACAAACTGAAAACACAGCGGTGTCTGGGCTGTGTGGTCAAAGCTCTGAATTTACAAGTCGATCAACGTTCCTACCCTCACCATGGTAACCAGGATCTACGTTCCTACCCTCACCATGGTAACCAGGATCTACGTTCCTACCCTCACCATGGTAACCAGGATCTACGTTCCTACCCTCACCATGGTAACCAGGATCTACGTTTCTACCCTCACCATGGTAACCAGGATCTACGTTCCTTCCCTCACCATGGTAACCAGGATCTATGTTCCTACCCTCACCATGGTAACCAGGATCTACGTTCCTACCCTCACCATGGTAACCAGGATATACGTTCCTACTCTCACCATGGTAACCAGGATCTACGTTCCTTCCCTCACCATGGTAACCAGGATCTATGTTCCTACCCTCACCATGGTAACCAGGATATACGTTCCTACCCTCACCATGGTAACCAGGATCTACGTTCCTTCCCTCACCATGGTAACCAGGATCTATGTTCCTACCCTCACCATGGTAACCAGGATCTACGTTCCTACCCTCACCATGGTAACCAGGATCTACGTTCCTACCCTCACCATGGTAACCAGGATCTACGTTCCTACCCTCACCATGGTAACCAGGATCTACGTTCCTACCCTCACCATGGTAACCAGGATATACGTTCCTACCCTCACCATGGTAACCAGGATCTACGTTCCTACCCTCACCATGGTAACCAGGATCTACGTTCCTACCCTCACCATGGTAACCAGGATCTACGTTCCTACCCTCACCATGGTAACCAGGATCTACGTTCCTACCCTCACCATGGTAACCAGGATTCTTTTCTGTGGTCACAAGAAGCGTTAACGGAGGGTCTTTATCTTTATTTTCTTGTATTTCAGAACCCCAACAGGATGGATCACAGTCTACAGAACCCCGACAGGATGGATCACAGTCTACAGAACCCCAACAGGATGGATCACAGTCTACAGAACCCCAACAGGATGGATCACAGTCTACAGAACCCCGACAGGATGGATCACAGTCTACAGAACCTCAACAGGATGGATCACAGTCTACAGAACCCCGACAGGATGGATCACAGTCTACAGAACCCCAACAGGATGGATCACAGTCTACAGAACCCCAACAGGATGGATCACAGTCTACAGAACCCCAACAGGATGGATCACAGTCTACAGAACCCCAACAGGATGGATCACAGTCTACAGAACCCCAACAGGATGGATCACAGTCTACAGAACCTCAACACGACAGGTTACACTCTACAGATTCCTCAGCAGCGTCCCAGAAGCCATGCGTCCTCAGCTTGCTTGACGGAGAGGGACCAGGAAGACCTCTGCCACTGTCACCACGTTTTGAACCACATCGATCTTGCGTCTCTTCGCGCCAACAGGACAGACAGAACGACTGAAAGCAGCTTCAGTTTTCGGTCCCAGCAGAACGTAGACAGGACCGTTTGTTCGCCCGCACCACCGCTGGTGGACGACTTCAGCACAGAGGCCGTGTCGGCCATCTTTATGGGGTTCCAGAGCACGCAGGATGACAGCGGGCAGGTCCAGGTGGAGGAGGAGGGGTTCCTCACAGCGGAGTTGATCATCATCCCGGACACCGGCGAGGATGACGGAGCTGGGGTCTCCGAGGGAATCACGGCGGTCCGAAAGAACAAAAGGAGACATAAAGCATGCTGCAGGATTTGTTGATAGAAGTCGGACTTCCTGTCAGCAGGTCCGTGTCAGATTCCGCTTATCCGGAGCCAGGTTGCCGGGGGTAACAGCCTCAGACGGGAAGCCGAGGCTTCCCTCACCCCGGCTGCATCCTCCAGCTCACCCAGGAGGATCCTGAGGTGTTCCCTGTCCAGCTGTGAGACATAGTCTCTCCAGCAGGTCCAGGGTCTGACTCTTGGTCTCCTCCTGGTGGGATGGAACACCTTATCAGCGACGCGCTCAGTGGCATCCTGACCAGATGCCCGAACCACCCCATCTGGTTTCTCTCAACCTGGAGGAGGAGCGGCTCGACACTGAGCTCCTCCCGGATGGCAGAGCTCCTCACCTAATCTCTGAGTGAGAGCCCAGCCACCCTGCTGAGGAAGATCATTTCGGCCGCTTGTGTTCGCAATCTCATTCTTTCGGTCACCACCCATAGCTGGTTACCATGGTGAGGGTAGGAACGTAGATCCTGGTTACCATGGTGAGGGTAGGAACGTAGATCCTGGTTACCATGGTGAGGGTAGGAACGTAGATCCTGGTTAAAATGGTGAGGGTAGGAACGTAGATCCTGGTTACCATGGTGAGGGTAGGAACGTAGATCCTGGTTACCATGGTGAGGGTAAGAACGTAGATCCTGGTTACCATGGTGAGGGTAAGAACGTAGATCCTGGTTACCATGGTGAGGGTAGGAACGTAGATCCTGGTTACCATGGTGAGGGTAGGAACGTAGATCCTGGTTACCATGGTGAGGGTAGGAGACGTGTGCAGCTTGAACAGCTCCCTCCTGACTCCGTAGCTTCTGCTGTTGTACAGTGTTTGCTTCCACTCGGTGGAACAGGACTGGATGGAGCTCCCCTCATGCTTCATGTTTAATTTCATCTACTTTTACTGTTTTATTTTTTCATCTCAAACAAATTCTGTTTCTAAGGAGATGACATTTTAATTTATTATACCTTAATATACGGGCGTGGTCCAGGTTAAGACGGTCCCCTGTTGTCAAAATAGGGAAAAAAAAGGTGAGCGTGGCCGGGTCGTAGGTCTTCAAGCATGGGCAAACTACGGCCCGCGGGCCACATGCCACTCGTTAAACGTTTTAATCCGGCCACCGAACTTAAAAAAATTAAAATAAAATAATGTTTGATTTCCCCTGCAATTGTAATGTTTCGCCACCAGAGGTTGCCAAAAATACAACAACACTGCTCCCATTAAAATGTGTGTTTCTCCGTGATGCCGTGATGGGGGGCGGCACACCGCTCCCCACGCCCCTGGTTCCGACACGGTTGTCAAATGTTAGAACTCAATGTGACCTGCAAGTCAAAAAGTTTGCCCACCCCTGGTCTAGTATCTACAACCCGGTCAACCTGGTACAACCTACTCAGTTAGAGGAGATTCACACACACTCACTTCCAGGGTTTACAGACATCCGGTATGGCTGTACCGGATGGCACAGGATGGTATGAATCCGTCCTGCGCTCTTGGCTGGGTGATCCAAGCCGATAGAAGACCAACGTGGACTGAAATAACCAGTCGTTACAACCGAGGAATGCAGTGAACAACACGTGCCACCTTAAAAATTGAAGACCCCACCGGGCACCACTCATCTCATCTTCAACCAGAAACAAGAGGGTGTACCAGGAGTAGGCAGGCTTTTTGGTTCATGGGCCACATTGAGTTCTAACATTTGACCAGGGGGAACAGGATCAGATGGATGGCATGTTTTGGTAACCTCTAGATTAGACCAATAGAATGACGCTAGATTTTAAACAAGCACTAAATGTTACATCAAGAGTGTTAAATTTTAAATCTAGCGGCGCTTGGTTTGAAATCTAAACACTTGATGTAACATTTTGTTTGTTTTAACATCTAACACGCTTGTTTACGTGTGTGTATTGGCCCTGATGGCTTTCCATATCTGTGCACTCACAGATATGCACAGATATGTATATCTGTGCATATCTGTGCTTTTGTGGGCATTTTGTGGGCATCACGGAGACACACACATTTTAATGGGAGCCGTGTTGTTGTATCTTTGGCCCCATCTAGTGGCGAAAAATCTGAATTACAGGAGAAATAATATTAACAAGGTTTGTTTAATTTTTTCAAGATTGGGGACCGGATTAAAACGTTTAGCGGGCCGCATTTGGCCCGCCGGTCGTGGTTTGCCCACGCTTGGGTTATAATCTCACAAGGTCACCAAGATGGGGGGGCATCGCTCAGTGGTAAAAAGACCATCTTTGGTTAGATTTACCAGATCGAATCGCACTGAGCCCTCTCCGTGTCCCTAGAGAAGACACTAAACCCCTAGTTAAGCCCACCATTGGTGCCCTCATTGGCTGCCTGCTGCGGTGCAATGCAGCACAGTCATTCCTCAATGAGGGATCGATATAGTGTGATTAAAAAAAAAACAATTGGACAGTGAAACTGAAAACATGACGCTGGGTCTGATGAGTACGGGTTACTGTTGAGACGTTCAAAGGTTAGAGTCAGGATGAGGCTGGTGGTGAGGTGAAGAGGTTTTCTTGGCACACACTCACAGCAAGAAGGACGTAGGTTCAAGTCCCAGGTTGGAACACTGTCCTTTCTGTGTAGAGTTTGAATGTTCTCCCTGTGTATGTGTGGGTTTTTTCTGGTTTCCTCCAAACACATACGTACATGTTGGCTTGATTGGCTGATATGAATGAGTGTGTATGTGTGTGTGTGTGTGTGTGTGTGTGTGTGTGTGTGTGTTTTGCCCCCACGACAGCCTGGCGATCCTGACAAGTAAATGTGTGTGTGTGTGTGTGTGTTTTGCCCCCACGACAGCCTGGCGATCCTGACAAGTAAGTGTGTGTGTGTGTGTGTGTGTGTGTGTGTATGTGTTGCCCCACAACAGCCTGGCGATCCTGACAAGTATGGTGTCCATGGTCGTAGTAGCCATTGCATCTTGGCTACCATCCAGGATGGCTACTCTTGCTGATGACTCGTAGCCAGGAGAGCATAGATCCTGGTTACCATGGTGAGGGTAGGAACGTAGATCCTGGTTACCATGGTGAGGGTAGGAACGTAGATCCTGGTTACCATGGTAAGAGTAGGAACGTAGATCCTGGTTACCATGGTGAGGGTAGAAACGTAGATCCTGGTTACCACGGTGAGGGTAGGAACGTAGGTCCTGGTTACCATGGTAAGAGTAGGAACGTAGATCCTGGTTACCATGGTGAGGGTAGAAACGTAGATCCTGGTTACCACGGTGAGGGTAGGAACGTAGGTCCTGGTTACCATGGTGAGGGTAGGAACGTAGATCCTGGTTACCATGGTGAGGGTAGGAACGTAGGTCCTGGTTACCATGGTGAGGGTAGGAACGTAGGTCCTGGTTACCATGGTGAGGGTAGGAACGTAGATCCTGGTTACCATGGTGAGAGTAGGAACGTAGATCCTGGTGGTAGCCATCCTGGGCATCCTGGCTACCACCAGGACTAGGACTAGTAGCTAAAATGGCTACTAGTCATCAGCAGTAGTCATCCTGCTGATGGCTACTTCACCAGGATAATGAACCATTTCATAAAGCTCCAATAATTACATGGTAGTGAGTTCACTGTGGTGCCCACAGTCACAAGATCTCAACCTGACAGGGCATCTTTGGGACTGTGATGGAACGGGATGGGCATCCCAACTGATATTACCCATTCATGATGGACCAAAGAATGCTTTCAGCACGTTATGGAATGAATGCCGTGTAGAATTCAGACACTTCTGAAGACAAAAGGGGGTCAAACACAGTACTAGAGTGGGTTCTGTTCCGTCGTCTTCCGCTTATCCAGGGGCCGGGTCACGGGGGCAACACCCTCAGACGGGAAGCCCAGGCTACTCTCACCCCAGCTGCATCCTCCAGCTCACCCAGAAGGATCCTGAGGTGTTCCCTGTCCAGATGTGAGACATAGTCTCTCCAGCAGGTCTGGAGTCTGCCTCAGGGATGACCCGAAACACCTCACCGGTGAGTCGCTCAGGAAGCATCCTGACCAGATCCTCCAACCACCCCATCTGGCTTCTCTCGACCTGGAGGAGTAACGGCTCTTCTCCGAGCTCCTCCCAGATGGCAGAGCTCCTCCCTCTACCTCTGACTGAGAGCCCAGCCACCCTGCAGAGGAAGCTCATCTCAGCCTCTTGTATCAGAGACCTCGTTCTTCCTGTCGCCACCCACAGCTGGCGTCCTGATCATCCTTCAGGTGGCAGCAGATTACGCTTATGAACACAATACGTCCCAAACTAGTGAATGAAAATACACGTGTTACTCAGTACTGACTATAGATGAACTGGTAATGTATTATTGTTATTGTTGTTTTTGAAGGAAATGAAATTTTCAGGCTCGTCAGAGGGAAAAATAAACTTTATTTACATTTAAAATCTGACAAAAAAATAAAGTTTGGTCGACCAGAAAAATCCGTCTGCCATGATGCCCACCATCTGAACCCCGTCTGCCACGATGCCCGCCATCTAAACCTCGCCCTTCACTGGGCATGAGTAATAACTAGCTCTGTGAAGTTGGCCCCTCTTAAAAAAATATATAAACAAAAATAAACAATAAAAATGTCAATTGTTTGTGCTGTTTTATTTTATTTAAATGATAAGAAAAACTATTTGGACGATGACGTCATCAAGACCTTTTTTATTTGCAGGACGTCGCCATCTTTGATGACGTCATCGTTTTTCTCGCATTTTTAGGCGGAAGGCGCAGCTTGGATGACGTCATCATCCAAATCTTATTTCTTTAAATTAAAGAAAAGTAAAAAATAAAAATTTTTACAGCACAATTAACAAATTTTTTTGTTAATTTTTGTTTATATATATTTTTTTAAGAGGGTCTGGCATCCGCTCGTTAGGGCATTTTTGGGGTGTTTTTGGGGCGGGATGGAGGTCAGTCGAAACGTTTACGTTAAAATTTGCGCCATTTTTTATGAAGTTTTCATGAAGTCGGACAAAAAAAAACAAAAAAAAAGACGAAAATGTTCAATAAAGTTAAATAAATAAAATTAAACAGAATGAATGTGATTTTTTATCAACTTTAAGAAAATGAAAATCTAAGATTTTATTGCTAAAAAAGTTGGAGGAGCCGATGCGGGAACTGGACCAGGAGCTGGACCAGGAGCCGGACCAGGAGCCGGACCAGGAGCCGGACCAAGAGCCGGACCAGGAGCCGGACCAGGAGCCGGACCAGGAGCTGGACCAGGAGCCGGACCAGGAGCCGGACCAGGAGCCGGTGTGGGAGCTGGACCAGGAGCCGGACCAGGAGCCGGACAAGGAGCCGGACCAGGAGCCGGACCAGGAGCCGGTGTGGGAGCTGGACCAGGAGCCAGACCAGGAGCCGGACCAGGAGCCGGACAAGGAGCCGGACCAGGAGCCGGTGGGGGAGCTGGACCAGGAGCCGGTGTGGGAGCTGGACCAGGAGCCGGACCAGGAGCCGGTGTGGGAGGTGCTCCAGCTTCATCAGCTCCTGCAGGTGTCTGTACTGATGGACGGATGGACAGATGTACCAGGTGTTCCCAAAGCTTCCAGGACTTTACTCCTTCTTATTGGCTAACAGGGACGCCTCCCACCGCTGCGCCATCGGGTTCTGTTGCCCTGGAGACAGGGACGGGGGGAACTGGGAGGAGGGGAGATTCAGCTAAACCACTGGATCAGAGCGAGGGGGCGGGGGGTGGAAGGATGGAGGGATGAAGGGATGGAGGGATGGAGGGATGGATAGATGGGTGTATAGATGGGTGTATAGATGGGTGTATAGATGGGTGTATAGATGGGTGTATAGATGGGTAGGT
>CACRXE010000006.1:2177500-2195000 GCA_902685375.1 Neostethus bicornis | reverse complement strand
ACACACACTATATACACACTATACACATATTATACACACACTATACACACACTATATACACACTATACACACACTATACACACACTATATACACACACACACTATACACATATTATACACACACTATACACACACTATATACACACACACACTATACACATATTATACACACACTATACACACACTATATACACACACACACTATACACATACTATACACACACTATACACACACTATATACACACACACACTATACACATATTATACACACACTATACACATACTATACACACACTATACACACACTATACACACACTATACACACACTATACGCACACAAAAACACAGACACATACACACACACACATAAATACACACACATACACACACACACACACACACACACACACACACACACACACACACATATAAACACACTCACAAACCCACATACACACACACACACACACAGTATATACACACACACACAAACACACACTATACCCCCCCCACACACATACACACACACATAAACACACTCACTTCCACACACACTCACACACACACACAGACTCCCACACACACGTTGTTTTCCGTCCGTACCGTTGAAGGTGATGTTGTCATGGAGACCAGGAGACACCAGGACGGTGTCGTATCGTTCCTTCCCTCGTCTCCACTCGTCCTCTCGTTTCCTCCTCCACATCTCCTCCCTCTGTTTCCTCCACTCCTCCTCTCGCTGCCGCACCATCTGGATCTCCTGCTCCACCAGCGACTGGCTGCTGATGGAGCGCAGCTTAAAGAATGGATTAGACGTGAACGTGCTCTCCTGGGATTCCACGGACACCGGTGCTGAACTCAGGCTGAACTCCGAGGTGCTGCGGATGATGAGGTTGGAGGTTTCCACGACGATGACGTTACCGGTGGACATGGCTTCAAGGCTGGCGGGTAAATCGAAGCGGGTGGACGGGACGAGGCGGTTTCTGGAGGTGGAGGAGTCGGGTTCCAGGATGATCACGTTATTGGCCGTCATCTCGTGATACATCGATCGGGGGAGAGAGGAGGAGAACGACGGGGAGGGGGAGATGGAGAGGGTCGGAGTCCGACATGCTGGAGGTCTGGGTGGAGACCGACCTGTCGCCAGGGGCAACGACCTGAAAAATAAAGTACAGGGGGTCAAGATCCTCCTTCAATCTGGATCATTTCCTCCTTCCTATCCTGCCTCTCCCTGGTGTTTCCACCTGTGTCTTGTCTATCCTCACCGTGGTAACCAGGATCTACTTTCCAACCCTCACCATGGTAACCAGGATCTACGTTCCTACCCTCACCATGGTAACCAGGATCTACGTTCCTACCCTCACCATGGTAACCAGGATCTACGTTCCTACCCTCACCATGGTAACCAGGATCTACGTTCCTACCCTCACCATGGTAACCAGGATCTACGTTCCTACCCTCACCATGGTAACCAGGATCTACGTTCCTACCCTCACCATGGTAACCAGGATCTACGATCCTACCCTCACCATGGTAACCAGGATCTACCTTCCTACCCTCACCATGGTAACCAGGATCTACGTTCCTACCCTCACCATGGTAACCAGGATCTACGATCCTACCCTCACCATGGTAACCAGGATCTACCTTCCTACCCTCACCATGGTAACCGGGATCTACGATCCTACCCTCACCATGGTAACCAGGATCTACGTTCTTACCCTCACCATGGTAACCAGGATCTACCTTCCTACCCTCACCATGGTAACCAGGATCTACGATCCTACCCTCACTGTGGTAACCAGGATCTACGTTCCTACCCTCACCATGGTAACCAGGATCTACGTCCCTACCCTCACCATGGTAACCAGGATCTACGTCCCTACCCTCACCGTGGTAACCAGGATCTACGTTCCTACCCTCAAAATGTGTGTCGTCTTCTCCCAGATTATCTACAGTTCTGCTTCTCATAATCTTCCAGGCTGCACATGCGAACTCCTCATCCCTGACCCCTGACTAAATGCAATAAACTGGAATAAACTGGGTATGCTTCAGGGTCCTACATCTCCACCTCACCACTGCATGACACAGGGTTCCATTCTGGGACCAGAGTAAATCATGGAGTTCTCGTTCTTAAAGTAACGGCCCTCATGGAGGTAAAACTGTGGAGCAGAGAAGTCTGATGGTCTAACCTGGGTGGAGGGATTCCCTGCAGGATCATCCCCCTCTCTCTGCGATGCTGCTCCTCTCTTTCCAAAGTCAGCCGAATCTCCCGCTCCACGGCGCTCTCAGGTTCCTCCTCCAAAGGACTCCGAAGCGAACACTCATTCCACGAAGAGTCATCATCGCCGGGGGAAACCGCGGAAGCTGGAAGAACTTCTCTAGAAAAAGATGTTTAGATGGAATGAAAAATTTGGAAGGTCCTACAACACAAGCTACCAAAGGTTAGAGTACCAGAGGTACGAAGCTAGAGAAGGTTAGAGTACCAGAGGTAAGAAGCTAGTGAAGGTGAGAGTACCAGAGGTACGAAGCTATGAAGGTTAGAGTACCAGAGGTATGAAGCTAGAGAAGGTTAGAGTACCAGAGGTACGAAGCTATGAAGGTTAGAGTACCAGAGGTATGAAGCTAGAGAAGGTTAGAGTACCAGAGGTATGAAGCTACTGAAGGTTAGAGTACCAGAGGTATGAAGCTAGAGAAGGTTAGAGTACCAGAGGTATGAAGCTACTGAAGGTTAGAGTACCAGAGGTAAGAAGCTAGTGAAGGTGAGAGTACCAGAGGTACGAAGCTATGAAGGTTAGAGTACCAGAGGTACGAAGCTATGAAGGTTAGAGTACCAGAGGTACGAAGCTATGAAGGTTAGAGTACCAGAGGTAAGAAGCTAGAGAAGGCTAGAGTACCAGAGGTATGAAGCTAGAGAAGGTTAGAGTACCAGAGGTATGAAGCTAGAGAAGGTTAGAGTACCAGAGGTATGAAGCTACTGAAGGTTAGAGTACCAGAGGTATGAAGCTAGAGAAGGTTAGAGTACCAGAGGTATGAAGCTAGAGAAGGTTAGAGTACCAGAGGTATGAAGCTAGAGAAGGTTAGAGTACCAGAGGTATGAAGCTATGAAGGTTAGAGTACCAGAGGTATGAAGCTACTGACGGTTAATATCCTACCTGTGTTTGAGGCGGGGGCTGCGGGTAGGGGGGTACATCGAGGTTTGCGATCCCTGAAACGCCCCTTGAACTGCCAGCGCAGGTTTGGGCGTGGGTTGACCTTTAACTTCCTCTTCCATCTTCTTCCACTGCCGGCGAGCCAACATGAAGTCCACGTGTTCTGTGGAGACGTTCTCGCTGAGGTTCTCCTGCTTCACGCAGAAATCTGACGGAACCTGAAAAGATCAGAGTGGATGTTACAAGAAAACGCCGCCGAGGGATCGCGAGGGAGAAGTAGAAAAAATCCATGGTGAGGGTAGGAACGTAGATCCTGGTTACCATGGTGAGGGCCGGAACGTAGATCCTGGTTACCATGGTGAGGGTAGGAACGTAGATTCTGGTTACCATGGTGAGGGCCGGAACGTAGATCCTGGTTACCATGGTGAGGGCCGGAACGTAGATCCTGGTTACTATGGTGAGGGCCGGAACGTAGATCCTGGTTACCATGGTGAGGGCCGGAACGTAGATCCTGGTTACCATGGTGAGGGTAGGTTAATAGATCCTGGTTACCATGGTGAGGGCCGGAACATAGATCCTGGTTACCATGGTGAGGGTAGGTTAATAGATCCTGGTTACCATGGTGAGGGCCGGAACGTAGATCCTGGTTACCATGGTGAGGGTAGGTTCATAAATCCTGGTTACCATGGTGAGGGTAGGAACGTAGATCCTGGTTACCATGGTGACGGTAGGTTAATAGATCTTGGTTACCATGGTGAGGGTAGGAACATAGATCCCCGTTACCATGGTGAGGGTAGGAACATAGATCCTCGTTACCATGGTGAGAGTAGGAACGTAGATTCTGGTTACCATGGTGAGAGTAGGAACGTAGATCCCCGTTACCATGGTGAGGGTAGGAATGTAGATTCTGGTTACCATGGTGAGAGTAGGAACGTAGATTCTGGTTACCATGGTGAGGGTAGGAACATAGATCCCCGTTACCATGGTGAGGGCCGGAACGTAGATCCTGGTTACCATGGTGAGGGCCGGAACGTAGATCCTGGTTACTATGGTGAGGGCCGGAACGTAGATCCTGGTTACCATGGTGAGGGCCGGAACGTAGATCCTGGTTACCATGGTGAGGGCCGGAACGTAGATCCTGGTTACCATGGTGAGGGTAGGTTAATAGATCCTGGTTACCATGGTGAGGGCCGGAACGTAGATCCTGGTTACCATGGTGAGGGTAGGTTCATAAATCCTGGTTACCATGGTGAGGGTAGGAACGTAGATCCTGGTTACCATGGTGACGGTAGGTTAATAGATCTTGGTTACCATGGTGAGGGTAGGAACATAGATCCCCGTTACCATGGTGAGGGTAGGAACATAGATCCTCGTTACCATGGTGAGAGTAGGAACGTAGATTCTGGTTACCATGGTGAGAGTAGGAACGTAGATCCCCGTTACCATGGTGAGGGTAGGAATGTAGATTCTGGTTACCATGGTGAGAGTAGGAACGTAGATTCTGGTTACCATGGTGAGGGTAGGAACATAGATCCCCGTTACCATGGTGAGGGTAGGAATGTAGATTCTTGTTACCATGGTGAGGGTAGGAACATAGATCCCCGTTACCATGGTGAGGGTAGGAATGTAGATTCTGGTTACCATGGTGAGAGTAGGAACATAGATCCCCGTTACCATGGTGAGGGTAGGAATGTAGATTCTTGTTACCATGGTGAGGGTAGGAACATAGATCCCCGTTACCATGGTGAGGGTAGGAATGTAGATTCTGGTTACCATGGTGAGAGTAGGAACGTAGATTCTGGTTACCATGGTGAGGGTAGGAACATAGATCCTGATTACCATGGTGAGGGTAGGAACGTAGCTCCTGGTTACCATGGTGAAGGTAGGAACGTAGATCATGGTTACCATGGTGAGGGTAGGAACATAGATCCTGATTACCATGGTGAGGGTAGAAACATAGATCCTGGTTACCATGGTGAGGATAGGAACATAGATCCTAGTTACCGTGGTGAGGGTAGGAACATAGATCCTGATTACCATGGTGAGGGTAGGAACATAGATCCTGATTACCATGGTGAGGGTAGGAACATAGATCCTGGTTACCATGGTGAGGGTAGAAACATAGATCCTGGTTACCATGGTGAGGGTAGGAACATAGATCCTTGTTACCGTGGTAAGGGTAGGAATGTAGGGTGGGGAGGGACACGGTGGGATGGAGATCAGAGTGGTTGCAGCTGTGTCTTTTAAACTCACCTTTCGGTCCAGGTCAGTCAGGCTGGTGGTGGAACTTAGTGGTTGAAAAGTCTCTGAATTATCCACACCATCTCTCCTTTCTTCTTTTGTCCCATCCCGTCTGGGACTGGTTCCACCTCCGTACGCCCTGCTGGCAGCCTCCCACTGATCCTCCACCTCATCGCTGTCAGAACAGACGATAACCGGTTCTGCCTGAAGGTGGAGTTCACTGTGTTTCCAGCCGTCTTTGAACTGGACGTCCTGAGGGATGACTGGGGATTGATTGTCAGTATTGAAGGACAGAACATCTTCTTTGATCTCTCCTAACATTCCTGTGATCCATTCATCCACCTCCTTTCCATCAGCCTCTCTGTTAGGCTCCGGGTTCCCTCTTTCCTCAGATCCTTCCGTCTCTCCTCGGTTGTTCTCCTCTCCTTCAACAACTCCTCTTCTTTCATCCACCTCTTCCGTTTCTCCTCCACACCAGGATTCATCCTCTTTATCCCATTCGTGTTCCTGGTCCTCTCTGGCCCAATCCTGTCCTTGATCCCCCTGCCCCTGGTACTCTCTGTCCTCCTCCTGCCCCTGGTACTCTCTGTCCTCCTCCTGCCCCTGGTACTCTCTGTCCTCCTCCTGCCCCTGGTACTCTCTGTCCTTCGGTCCCTGAGACTCCACATCATCGTCCTGCCCCTGGTGCTCTTTGTTCTCATCCTTTCCCTGGGACTCCCTGTCCCATTCGTGCCCCTGGTCCTCTCCGTCCTCCTCCTGCCCCTGGTACTCTCTGCTCTCCTTTCTCTGGGACTCTCTGTCCCATTCGTGCCCCTGGTCCTCTCCATCTTCCTCTCGATCCTGATCGTCTCCTCTGTTGTGAAACACCAGATAGTCACACTCTTCTCGTTCTTCTCCAGGAAACAGGACATGATCCTCGTCTCTGTCCAGCTCCGTTAGAGGAGGTGGGGATTCCATAGTGCCCGGATCCGCAGACTGAGTAGGAGCAGAACCAGGATTCTCCGGGTCGTCTTGGTTACCGTCTGTAAGTTCAGGCGTCCTCCTCAGACCAGCTGTGGCTCTCTGTGGGAAAAAAACAAGCAGGGTTTACTGGAAGCCGGACTGTCCCCGTCTGCTGTCCACTGGATTAAAATCAGAAACCTCTGCAAACTCATTCAGTCAAAGGTCAAAGAAAGACAGTCAGATTGGTCGGCAATAAGCACACACACACACACACACACACACACACACACACACACACACACACACACTCTCACACACACACACACACACACACACACACACACACATGCACAAAGAAGATTATTTTGGTTCCGTGTGACCTCAAAATGTGTGATGAGCTACACTTAAGCCTTCACACGGTTACCGTGGAAACCAGAGATGGCTGGCGAGTGTGTTGGCAGATTATTATGGTCTGTGGGCATGTGTCAGTGACATATTGGAGGGGTTGCTATGGAAACGTCTACTGGAGACGAGAGTAAAGTTCTGTTCCGTCGTCTTCCGCTTATCCTGGGCCGGGTCGCTGGGACAACCGCCTCAGACGGGAATCCCAGGCTTCTCTCACCCTGGCTGCATCTTCCATCTCACCCAAGAGGATCCTGAGGTGTTCCCTGTCCTGCTGTGAGACATAGTCTCTCCAGCAGGTCCGGGATCTGCCTCTGGGTTTCCTCTTGGTGGAACGTGCCCAAAACACCTCACCAGTGAGGCGCTCAGGGGCATCCTGACCAAATGCCCGAACCACCCCATCTGGTTTCTCTTGACCTGGAGGAGGAGCGGCTCGACACCGAGCTCCTCCCGGATGGCAGAGCTCCTCACCCAATCTCTGAGTGAGAGGCCAGGCACCCTGCGGAGGAAGCTCATTTCGGCCGCTTGTACCCGCAATGTGATTCTTTCAGTCACCACCCACAGCTGGTGACCATGGTGAGGGTAGGAACGTAGATCCTAGTTACCATGGTGAGGGTAGGAATGTAGATCCTGGTTACCATGGTGAGGGTTGGAACGTAGATCCTGGTTACCATGGTGAGGGTAGGAACGTAGATCCTGGTTACCTTGGTGAGGGTAGGAACGTAGATCCTGGTTACCATGGTGAGGGTAGGAACGTAGATCCTGGTTACCATGGTGAGGGTAGGAACGTAGATCCTGGTTACCATGGTGAGGATAGGAACGTAGATCCTGGTTACCATGGTGAGGGTAGGAACGTAGATCCTGGTAACCATGGTGAAGGTAGGAACGTAGATCCTGGTAACCATGGTGAGGGTAGGATCGTAGATCCTGGTTACCATGGTGAGGGTAGGAACGTAGATCCTGGTTACCATGGTGAGGGTAGGAACGTAGATCCTGGTTACCATGGTGAGGGTAGGAACGTAGATCCTGGTAACCATGGTGAGGGTAGGAACGTAGATCCTGGTTACCATGGTGAGGGTAGGAACTTAGATCCTGGTTACCATGGTGAGGGTAGGAGTGTAGATCCTGGTTACCATGGTGAGGGTAGGAACGTAGATCCTGGTTACCATGGTGAAGGTAGGAACGTAGATCCTGGTTACCATGGTGAAGGTAGGAACATAGATCCTGGTTACCATGGTGAGGGTAGGAACGTAGATCCTGGTTACCATGGTGAGGGTAGGAACGTAGATCCTGGTTACCATGGTGAGGGTAGGAACATAGATCCTGGTTACCATGGTGAGGGTAGGAACGTAGATCCTGGTTACCATGGTGAGGGTAGGAACGTAGATCCTGGTTACCATGGTGAGGGTAGGAACGTAGATCCTGGTAACCATGGTGAGGGTAGGAATGTAGATCCTGGTTACCATGGTGAGGGTAGGAACGTAGATCCTGGTTTTTCGTTTATTTTTGTTCATATTTTTTAAAGAGGGGTAAACTTCATGGAGCTGTGATACCTGTAGTGATCGGGGCGCTCAGGGCAGCAACCCCCGAACCAGAGGAGAGACTCCAACAGACCCCTAGAGAGACATCAGACATCTCAGTCCAGAAGAGAGCAGTACTAGGAACAGCAGGGATACCGATAAAACCGCGGTCTGTCTGAATCTGATCAAATTTAACAGAGTTTTCAGAGTGTTTAAGATAAAAACGTCTGACTGAGACGCTCTTATTTTGAAGGGTGTTTTTCTCTCCGCTTAGAAACAGCTGGACAGATGTTTTCCATCCGGCTGATGAGAGGATTAACGGACGGCTTTATTAAAGACCAGAAAATAATCAAAGCTTCATCCGTCCATTTATTCATTTAAAGGGGACGCGTTCTGATTTCAGAGACTCAGAAAATCTGAATTTAATCCTTAAAGTAACAGTAAAGATGTTTTTATTTAATCTTCGTCACTTTTCTGTTTCTTTTCAGACGTTCTTAGTAGAACCCCATTGGCTGCTGCAGCCGCCATCTTGGATCGGTAGTCCTACCTGCAGTCAAACTAAAACCGTGGTCGTACACACGATGTGTGAGCACTGTGTGGTGGATTCCGGTTCTAATCGGAGGACTTGTGATGTGGGTGATGGTGAGGGTGGTGAGGGTGGTGAGGGTGGTGAGGATGGTGAGGGCGGTGAGGTAGGACCCAGATGCTTTGCCAATTTATTGAAGGAAGTGCAGAACCAGACAGAACCCGGAAAAATGAGTGACCGGAGTGAGACCTCGGCCGGATGTCGAGGGGACGGGAGGTGTGTAGCTTGACTGGACGAGGGACCAGAAGGTTGGAGCTCGACTGGACGATGAGGGTCGAGAAGGGAGAGATCAGCAGGCTGGCAGGGTACACCAGGAGGACCAGGAGCCAGGGGGTACGAGCTCAGCAGGACGAAGACCAGAGATATGTGATCAGCAGGAAGGGCAGGGTGCACCAGGAGCCAGGGGTATGAAGGCGGCACTGCAGCCAGTGGAGCAGTCTGCAGAAGGGGAAGCAGATGATTGGAGCAGAGGAGAGATCCAACCAGGAAGTGAGGGACACCAGGGTTTAACACTAGAACTACCAACGCTCTCAACTGACTTTTTTCAAAGAATGAGTGTGTGGATGGGTATCAGTTTGTGGGCCTTCAACAACCTGGTGTCCTGTTCGAGGTGTACCCTACCTCTCACCTGAATAGTATAGGCTCCGTCACCCCTTGTTGCCCAGTCAGGGTTAAAAGATTCTTTCATCTAGTCTTATTTTGAAAAGCAGACTAAAGACTGCCATGTCGTTACATACCACGAGGAGCAGTGATGTGATTGGCCCAGTCCGATGCCCGCCCACATTTTAAAGCCACCAATCACACATCTGAGGACAACCAGGTGAGGATTCTGAACTGGAACGGAGGCTTAAGATACCCACCTGGAGGGTACACTTGCATTCACACCCATAGTTTAAAGAGGAGGGTTCTTAACTTTCATTTCACTGGCTGTCAGCATAGGTATAAGAGGGGAGCCTTCACCTGGTTGGTCAGTTTTTGTCAGGGCGATGGAAGCTGATTGGACAGAAGCTACGGCTCGGTTCTACCGTGTTAACTAACCAGTTACATACCCACAGGTGTGTTGGCATTAGCTCCTCCTCCTAAGGGGCGGGACTAACTCAGGTTGGTTTACATAGAACCAGTTCTCAGGTCCCATAGGAGGGCGAACCCCTACCCACCCTTTTCCGGGTGAGGACCACGGTCTCAGATTTGGAGACACTGATTCCCAACCTGGCTGCTTCACACTCGTGAAACTCCTCACCCTTCGTTTAGGGTGAGGAGCCCTGCCATCCGGGAGGAGCTCGGAGGAGAGCCGCTGCTCCACTGGGTCGAGAGAAGCCAGATAGGGTTACCATGGTGAGGGTAGGAACGTAGATCCTGGTTACCATGGTGAGGGTAGGAACGTAGATCCTGGTTACCATGGTGAGGGAAGGAACGTAGATCCTGGTTACCATGGTGAGGGAAGGAACATAGATCATGGTTACCATGGTGAGGGTAGGAACTTAGATCCTGGTTACCATGGTGAGGGTAGGAATGTAGACCCTGGTTACCATGGTGAGGGTAGGATCGTAGATCCTGGTTACCATGGTGAGGGTGGGAACGTAGATCCTGGTTACCATGGTGAGAGTAGGAACGTAGATCCTGGTTACAATGGTGAGGGTAGGAACGTAGATCCTGGTTACCACGGTGAGGGTAGGAACGTAGACCCTGGTTACCATGGTGAGGGTAGGAACATAGATCCTGGTTACCATGGTGAGGGTAGGAACGTAGATCCTGGTTACCATGGTGAGGGTAGGAACGTAGACCCTGGTTACCATGGTGAGGGTAGGATCGTAGATCCTGGTTACCATGGTGAGGGTAGGAACATAGATCCTGGTTACCATGGTGAGGGTAGGAACGTAGATCCTGGTTACCATGGTGAGGGTAGGAACATAGATCCTGGTTACCATGGTGAGAGTAGGAACATAGATCCTGGTTACCATGGTGAGGGTAGGAACGTAGATCCTGGTTACCATGGTGAGGGTAGGAACGTAGATCCTGGTTACCATGGTGAGGGTAGGAACATAGATCCTGGTTACCATGGTGAGGGTAGGAACGTAGATCCTGGTTACCATGGTGAGGGTAGGAACGTAGACCCTGGTTACCATGGTGAGGGTAGGAACGTAGATCCTGGTTACCATGGTGAGGGTAGGATCGTAGATCCTGGTTACCATGGTGAGGGTAGGATCGTAGATCCTGGTTACCATGGTGAGGGTAGGAACGTAGATCCTGGTTACCATGGTGAGGGTAGGAACGTAGATCCTGGTTACCATGGTGAGGGTAGGATCGTAGATCCTGGTTACCATGGTGAGGGTAGGAACATAGATCCTGGTTACCATGGTGAGGGTTTTCCATCTGAGGGTTTTGGCCCCGCTACCCGGCCCCAGATAATGTGAAGACAACGAATCAGACAGAATGGAACGGGTCTCAGGTTCCTTCAATCAGATTGAAAATGATTGTTTTCTAGATGGAAGTTGAAACGTCCAACCAGCGGGTTCGGGCGTTGCCGCCACGACAGGCACCGATGACCTTGCGTCCACAGCTCCAGCTTGCCGCCTCAACAATAGAGTCCACTCTGACTCGATGTCACCCACCTCCTCCGGTACCCGGAGGTGTGAGTTGAAACTCTCTCTGACGGAAGGATCTACCAGACGTTCCCAACAGACCCTCACAGATCGTTTGGGCCTGCCAGGTCTGACCGGCTTCCTCCCCCACCATCGAAGCCAACCCACGACCAGGTGGTGATCAGTTGACAGCTCCGCCCCTCTCTTCACGTGAGCGTTCAAGACATGCGGCCGCAGTTTTGAGGAAACGACTATGAAGTAAACTCGGATCCTCCTTGGTGAGCTTGGGATGCAGCTGGGGTGAGAGAAGCCTGTGCCAGGCTGTCGCCCCCACAACCCGGCCTTGGATAAGCGGAAGACGACGGAACAGGAAGTTGAAACGTCTCAATCACATTTTTTAATCCTCTGATGTCATCATGACATCTGACCTGAGACAGCCAAGCTCATCAACCACCGGCACAGACACACAGGCTCGCCCACACATCCCACAAACCCCCTTAGCTTACCCCCCTTAAACACGACAAGCCGAACGCCCAGCGTCTGCTCGTACCTACCAGAAGCTTCCAGCACAGCAACCAAAAGGAGATCATTTCCAGGCGAGCGCATCCCTCTCTGCCCAGTGCACGCAGCCAGGTGGCCGCACTGTGGCGTGCGCGGGAAGGCATGGCGGGGAAATGGAGAAAGGCAGGAGAGAGAGAGAGAGAGGGAAGAGAGAGGGGAGGGAGGGGAGAGAAATGGGTTGGTGGTGTGGGAAATATCGACCTGCTTTATTACTGGTGAATCAGAGCAGAAGATAAATATTGATAAGATATCGAACACCCCCCGGCAGCAGAAAATATACCAGCTCAATCTGGTTGGTTACCATGACAACTGGCTTTTTTTTTTTTTTTTCCTCCGGTATCAATGAGAAAAATAGATCAGTGATGTCACAGTTTATATTCATCCCGTTTCCATGGCAACAGGGAAATATGTGTGTGTGTGTGTGTGTGTGTGTGCCCTCTTTTACACTCTCATAGTGTTAGATGGCACTCAGTGTTTGGACTGAACGTGAGCAGAGCGGGTGCATTGGAATCCTTCCTGGTTCATGACCCGTGTCATGATCCTCATCTCACCTGGAACATTTAGCCCCGCCCCTTCACCCTCATTCTGCCCACCTGGTCCCTGACGTCTCCACCTGTGTCTCGTCTTCCCACAGGTAATATAGGCCCGGTGTCATTTATTTCTGTGCCAGATTCTCCTCCTGCCAGGGGTAATTGGGAACTATTCTCATTCCGGGTGAGCTCTACGTCTGGGGTAAGAGTGGGTAAGAACGTAGATCCTGTTACCATGGTGAGGGTAGGAACGTAGATCCCGGTTACCATGGTGAGGGTCGAAACGTAGATCCTGGTCACCATGGTGAGGGTAGGAATGTAGATCCCGGTTACCATGGTGAGGGTAGGAACGTAGATCCTGGTTACCATGGTGAGGGTAGGAATGTAGATCCCGGTTACCATGGTGAGGGTAGGAACGTAGATCATGGTTACCATGGTGAGGGTCGAAACGTAGATCCTGGTTACCATGGTGAGGGTAGGAACATAGATCCTGGTTACCATGGTGAGGGTAGGAACGTAAATCCTGGTTACCATGGTGAGGGTAGGAATGTAGATCCTGGTTACCATGGTGAGAGTAGGAACGTACATCCTGGTTACCATGGTGAGGGTAGGAACGTAGATCCTGGTTACCATGGTGAGGGTAGGAACGTAGATCCTGGTTACCACGGTGAGGGTAGGAATGTAGATCCTGGTTACCATGGTGAGGGTAGGAACATAGATCCTGGTTACCATGGTGAGAGTAGGAACGTACATCCTGGTTACCATGGTGAGGGTAGGAACGTAGATCCTGGTTACCATGGTGAGGGTAGGAACGTAGATCCTGGTTACCACGGTGAGGGTAGGAACGTAGATCCTGGTTACCATGGTGAGGGTAGGAACGTACATCCTGGTTATCAAGGTGAGGGTAGGAACGTAGATCCTGGTTACCATGGTGAGGGTAGGAACGTAGATCCTGGTTACCATGGTGAGGGTAGGAACGTAGATCCTGGTTACCATGGTGAGGGTAGGAACGTAGATCCTGGTTACCATGGTGAGGGTAGGAACGTACATCCTGGTTATCAAGGTGAGGGTAGGAACGTAGATCCTGGTTACCATGGTGAGGGTAGGAACGTAGATCCTGGTTACCAAGGTGAGGGTAGGAACGTAGATCCTGGTTACCATGGTGAGGGTAGGAACGTAGATCCTGGTTACCACGGTGAGGGTAGGAACGTAGATCCTGGTTACCATGGTGAGGGTAGGAACGTAGATCCTGGTTACCATGGTGAGGGTAGGAACGTAGATCCTGGTTACCATGGTGAGGGTAGGAACATAGATCCTGGTTACCATGGCGAGGGTAGGAACGTAGATCCTGGTTACCACGGTGAGGGTAGGAACGTAGATCCTGGTTACCATGGTGAGGGTAGGAACATAGATCCTGGTTACCATGGTGAGGGTAGGAACATAGATCCTGGTTACCATGGTGAGGGTAGGAACATAGATCCTGGTTACCATGGTGAGGGTCGAAACGTAGGTCCTGGTTACCATGGTGAGGTTAACCTGCCTTGGAACCCCAGCTATCCCATGCCTGGGAACCCCTTGCCTTGCCTCACTCCATCCAGTAACCCAGGAACCAGCCTTGGCAGTTTAATATTATGCCCCCTGATAAAACCCATGGCTGCTGGGCACCTTTTAAAAACCCTCTCACTCGTTTGTCCATCATGGATTTTTATTTTTCATCATGAGGTCACAGAGTGTACGGATCGATACCGCCACCGGCCGCACTGGGAGGACTTGATGGAGAGATGAAAGCGGAGTGTCCCAACGGGAGGAGCCTGTCAATCCCAGCATCCGAACAGGAACATGAAGGACATGTTCACCTTCAGGAATGACCCCCTCTGCCCCCCGCCACCACAGTCATACCCTTTAACAGGTTTAGATTGAGCTGGATTCAAAGGGTTCTATGACCTCTGATGAAGAGGTTACGTGATGGGTGGTTAGGGACGTGTGAAGAAGAGAATGGTGAAATGTTTAGGAAGTATCTACGATAAGAAGATGAAGAGGTGGTTATTTTTCGGAGGTGATCTGGGTGAGCGTTTGAGTCCGGGAGGGTTTTAAAGGTCTTGTTTGAAGGGATTTTAGGAGGACCTTTAAAGTCTGGTTTCTATGGAGACCTGAGGACAGGGGCGTCCAACCGTTTTAGTCTCAAGATCTCAATTTACAAGACGATCTACGTTCCTACCCTCACCATGGTAACCAGGATCTACGATCCTACCCTCTCCATGGTAACCAGGATCTACGTTCCTACCCTCACCATGGTAACCAGGATCTACGTTCCTACCCTCACCGTGGTAACCAGGATCTACGTTCCTACCCTCACCATGGTAACCAGGATCTACGTTCCTACCATCATCATGGTAACCAGGATCTACGTTCCTACCCTCACCATGGTAACCAGGATCTACGTTCCTACCATCATCATGGTAACCAGGATCTAAGTTCCTACCCTCACCATGGTAACCAGGATCTACGTTCCTACCCTCACCATGGTAACCAGGATCTACGTTCCTACCCTCACCATGGTAACCAGGATCTACGTTCCTACCATCATCATGGTAACCAGGATCTACGTTCCTACCCTCACCATGGTAACCAGGATCTACGTTCCTACCCTCACCATGGTAACCAGGATCTAAGTTCCTACCCTCACCATGGTAACCAGGATCTACGTTCCTACCCTCACCATGGTAATCAGGATCTACGTTCCTACCATCATCATGGTAACCAGGATCTACGTTCCTACCCTCACCATGGTAACCAGGATCTACGTTCCTACCCTCACCATGGTAACCAGGATCTACGTTCCTACCCTCACCATGGTAACCAGGATCTACGTTCCTACTCTCACCATGGTAACCAGGATCTACGTTCCTACCCTCACCATGGTAACCAGGATCTATGTTCCTACCCTCACCATGGTAACCAGGATCTACGTTCCTACCCTCATCATGGTAACCAGGATCTACGTTCCTACCATCATCATGGTAACCAGGATCTACGTTCCTACCCTCACCATGGTAACCAGGATCTAAGTTCCTACCCTCACCATGGTAACCAGGATCTACGTTCATACCCTCACCATGGTAACCAGGATCTACGTTCCTACCATCATCATGGTAACCAGGATCTACGTTCCTACCCTCACCATGGTAACCAGGATCTACGTTCCTACCATCATCATGGTAACCAGGATCTACGTTCCTACCCTCACCATGGTAACCAGGATCTAAGTTCCTACCCTCACCATGGTAACCAGGATCTACGTTCATACCCTCACCATGGTAACCAGGATCTACGTTCCTACCCTCACCATGGTAACCAGGATCTACGTTCCTACCTTCACCATGGTAACCAGGATCTATGTTCCTACCCTCACCATGGTAACCAGGATCTATGTTCCTACCCTCACCATGGTAACCAGGATCTACGTTCCTACCCTCACCATGGTAACCAGGATCTACATTTCTACCCTTATCATGGTAACCAGGATCTACGTTCCTACCCTCACCATGGTAACCAGGATCTACGTTCCTACCCTCACCGTGGTAACCAGGATCTACGTTCCCACCCTCACCATGGTAACCAGGATCTATGTTCCTACCCTCACCATGGTAACCAGGATCTACGTTCCTACCTTCACCATGGTAACCAGGATCTACGTTCCTACCCTCACCATGGTAACCGGGATCTATGTTCCTACCTTCACCATGGTAACCAGGATCTACATTTCTACCCTTATCATGGTAACCAGGATCTACGTTCCTACCCTCACCATGGTAACCAGGATCTACGTTCCTACCCTCACCATGGTAACCAGGATCTCTGTTCCTACCCTCACCATGGTAACCAGGATCTAAGTTCCTACCCTCACCATGGTAACCAGGATCTACGTTCCTACCCTCACCATAGTAACCAGGATCTACGTTCCTACCTTCACCATGGTAACCAGGATCTACGTTCCTACCCTCACCATGGTAACCAGGATCTATGTTCCTACCTTCACCATGGTAACCAGGATCTACATTTCTACCCTTATCATGGTAACCAGGATCTACGTTCCTACCCTCACCGTGGTAACCAGGATCTACGTTCCTACCCTCACCGTGGTAACCAGGATCTATGTTCCTACCCTCACCGTGGTAACCAGGATCTACATTCCTACCCTCACCGTGGTAACCAGGATCTACGTTCCTACCCTCACCATGGTAACCAGGATCTACATCCCTCACTTTCTCACTGGATAATTTTCCGGCTGCACCCTGCTCCACCACTCTGCAGTACTGCTGTCATGCAGTCCTGATGGTTTCCCTCCATGTCTGGTCCCTTACCCGGCTTTGCGATGTACACTACCATCCTGCCAAGCTCTTACCCACTGGTCCTGTCATCCTACTTCACCACCATCATGACAGTCTTCGGATCCTACTATTGCTACTGGGATTTTGGGCAGTGCCAGAGCCTATCTTAGCTGATTACAGGCTAGAGATGAGATACACCCCGAACAGGTCGCCGGCGGGGCCCCACACACACACACACACACACACACACACACACACACACACACACACACACACACACACACACACACACACACTCCTAGGGGTAACTTCCTAGCAGTCAATCAATCTAACATGTATGTTTTTAGAGGAAACCAGAGAAAACCCACATGTACACAGGGAGAACATGAAAACTACACACAGAAACACTAGTGTTCCGAGCCTTGCCTCTACTCTAGGACTCAAACCCCTGCCCTACTTGCTGTGAGGCCTGTGTTCAGCTCTGGTAATTATCACTTAAACAAAATAACAGTTCAAGTTAAATCTTTAAAAATACTAAAACAAATTAAATAAACCAGTTAAATTTACTCGGTACCAACTATAGATGAACTGATTTGGTTTTCTGGCTCATACATTAAAATAATTAAAGTAAAAATTCTTGATACAGTTTGTTAAATA